>JAOXYB010073610.1:0-40000 GCA_028565635.1 Phoronis ovalis
TATATATAAGGCGTTATCCTTATTGTGATCGTTGGCTTTCCTTTCCAAAATTAAAGGGCTTAAGTAGGAAAAACGGATGAAAGATACAATCCTTGGCTAATGGAGAGGTGATGTGTTTTCAGCTTTTGACGAGATCCGCTCATTACCTGATGCTAACATGATCTTCTAAACTAGTGGAAGCAATGTTGACATAATCCCAGTGTCCTGGAACACGTGTACATGTCCTTCAACTAAATATGTATACTTCCATAAATACTGACCTATAAAATCAACGCTATCACTAATTTTTAATTTGGGTGGTTGTTGACCAAAAGATAATTAGGGTTAATTAGGCCTCGTTTTGTTACAAAAATGGGCACAATTAACATGACGTTATTGCATTAACGTAGAACCAACGTTTAGCATTAGGACTGGCAAAATATTAACATTAAAATCGGCCCTCTAATGATGCTTTAAAAAGGAGAAGCTTTAATACAATTCCCTTTCCTTTATGAGAAATAATGCTTTCTACTGCTTTCAGATCGAAGCAGCACTGATGGTTGACGCAGTTGACTTATTTGTCCGTGCCATGAATATATTAAGAGTTAAAAATGACAAAGTGTTTCAATACACTTTTCGACGTGGTAAATTCTTTAACAACAACACTGAAGGAATCAAATGTAATGTCGACCCTGCGGAACCTTGGGTGCACGGAGATGAAATCATGGAAGCAATTTATGAGGTAGCTTTTAAATAATTTCATCATTTGTTGTAACTGTATTAACATCAATAATTAAGTTCCTGTTTACATCAGTAGCCTCTTAGTTTTAAATTTTAAAAAGAGTAAAATATTTAACAAAATCATGGAATTCATTTAAAAATGGCATATATTTTTCTTATACTTTCAATCTCCAAAAGTGAAGAACGATGTACACGCTCTTATCTGATTTATGAAACTGTACTGCTGACTTTTGCTTCATGCAAAAAGAATATGTCACTATTTCCTGAACCACTATCAGTGAGAATAACACAATGTGGTAGTGTCCATGTACGTTTAATAAACAAAACGGATATAAACTAAAATATTAAATGTCTGAGCCATTAAATAATTAATTATATTATCATTTTCAAAAAAGAAATAACTATAGGAAAAGCATCCCTCAACAGCAATGATTTCTTTGCAGTTTTAGTGATTCTAAGTAACTATAATTGCTCTTTTTAGAATTTGTCACGAAATGTAAATACAAAAAAATGGAGATTTATTTTAGTTAGTATCTTGTTATAGAATAACATTACAAGAAGTCATTCGTTTACGCTATATACAGTTTAATGCTGTTTTTACACTTGGGTTTCCAAACAGTTCGAAGTCAGTTAAAAATCCCGTGGGGTCACTCGATCCCTATGTAGGCCAGTACAAGGTGGCTCTGGCGGAAAGGGGTTAGTCTTTCAGGGTTTTTCACCATTCTAATCCAGGAAAGGTGTTTCTTCCTTTTAAGTCTTTGAAAGGTATGGATTTTGGAGGTTCAGACTGAGCATCCCCATATGCAATATTTTAAAGTGATCCCTGTATAGTGAGTGACCCCTGTAACTTCAAACTGTTTTGAAAACCTACAGTTTTGAAAAATACAGATTAATACACGGCTAATAAAAAGTGACATGGATTGTAATCGATTACAATAATGACCAGAGAAATCCATTGTAGAGGTACATATATAGTTATGTACTGAATCCTCAATCACTTATCTGGTATTGGGTAACCAATTGTAGCCAAGGTTTCTACCGTATATGTCCCGATACAGATCCTGCAAGAGTTTTATTCCGTTTTTTCTCTTTTCTCGTTTTTCTTGCCTCTGGACATTTCTATTTGAAAGTAAATTTAATTTACCACATATTGAAAGCATTTGCAATATCTGAAAATGTTTCCTGCTAATTTACCATGGTATTCTTTAATCAAGAAGAAAAAAGTTTATTGGTTAAAACTGTACGAAAAATCGTGAGTAGGCATGAGACATGATTATCTCTATTTGTAACTGAACATGATTTTCTGCGATGGAAAAATCAATTGTGTCCTTATACTATTTGGCATGGTTTATATTATAGGCCTCTGTTGACGGTCTGACTGGCCCACTTTGGATTGGAACTGATGGTAGACGCAAAAATTATACATTAGACATAATAGACGTGTCTCTTAATAAAGGACCACTTCCGGTAAGAAATTGACGATGTTATAATCTAATCTAAAGATATGTACCTGTTGTTATGCCAAGAAAAGCATTGATAGCAAAGTACAATATGACTCGAAATTACAAGTACATTTTTTATTATATTTATATCGAAAATTATGGTCTCGGTACCGTCACTCAATAAAAAAGATGAAATCATGACAGTTTAATATTTTTTTTCAAATGGATATTTCCAGAATTTTACTACTCTATTTTACTAGAAAACGAGGAAGTTCCACACTCTTTATTTAAATTTTCAAGGAGACTGGGAAATGCAAATACAACTGGTAATAATATTATAAAGCTTACTAATTATATTTATAACTGTGTGATGAAATGTTGAGAAGTTATAATTATACCAGTTGATCTACTAAACAGCAGAATTCGAGCAAAGTCTTTGTTTTATTCTTATCCACCAGAGATTCAAGTTTATGTCCAAGTTACCAGTAAAAGTAAATGTTGACAAACAGAAAACACAAATATAATATAATATAAAATATTTATTCTATTTAATTCTGTTTTAAATATTAACTTCGACAGTCTTTCCTTTAAAATATACCCATTTTTTGATTTCAAGAATGTCAGACCGACCACTTTTTAAGTTTCGAAGACAGCGTTTTTGTTCAAAATAAGTGCCGCGAATTTGTCAACGATTATGCGTACTAATTTCGTTGTTGAGTGATGGCACAGGGATTATGGTTTTAAAACAAATTCAAGAAAATTTGCATATTATGAAATTATAATTTATATTTACATTGCATGGTTTTTGACAATTTTACACTTGATTTTGAGAAAAACAAACATTTAAGGATGGTCTTGTGTTATTTATTATACATCCGGGTGAAAATGAACAAGCATTTCCTGACAGTAAACTTGTCAAAAACAAATAAAATTGATATATAATGGTGATTACTGACATTCACCAAATGCCAAAACTGAACATTGTTGTTCGCTTTTTACGATTATAGATCAAAAATGATAACAACAATGAAAAGAACAAATCTTTTATGTACATGTAGCTAGGTTTAAAACATGTTCAACATAAGCAGTTAATTATAATAAAACTGTTCTTTAATAGTATCACTCAGTTATTATGCACTTGGTGTTTCAAAGTTCTTGGTATTTTATAGTATTAAGCTCCAGTAAGCTGAACAATAGTTATTTCGATCTGCTATACGGCATTTCTAATCATTCAATATAATTTAAAATTTCATAAAAATAACAGGCTACTAGATTTTAATTGCAAGTTTATGAATTTGTAGTTGGTCTTCTTCACCAATTTTGCACATGAAGTCGGTTAAGTATCTATTATCGTGACACTACATTTTAAATGAATTGTTCAGCTCTCTTTTTGCAGATTGGCAATTGGTCTTCTCATACAGGGCTGAGCCATAAAAATCAAACAACCTCAGAAAAAGTAGAAGCTTCTGCGCGAAAACAAATGGTTTCCATCTTAGTGGTAATTTGTTTGTGCATGTTTCTCCATGATTGTGCTTCTTGGTTATTCAGGAATATTCCAATGCTCAGTATTTTTTTCGGTGTTTCTTGTTTCGACTTTAAGCTCGATCATAACTAACATCATCAAAACATGCAAACATTTTTCCCGGTTGAAATAAAATATAGTTCAAACATACATAAGCATAAAGACGTTTTAAAATGTGTTCATTTCAAACATCACACTGATATTAATACGTTAAGGAAGATGAGCGTCTTTTTAGTCTTAAAAGTATCCGCACAGGTATGTTTATACGTATATACATCTTGATTTGTTAGCCTTGTTAGTTAAAGCAACAGTAAGTATTTTTAAAGTCATATAAAAATGAACCACTGTGCCTATCAATGATAATGTAATGTTTTTTCAAATGCAAATGTGTAGTGTACATGTACGTTTGACAATTAAATAAAACAGGTACAAACTAAAATCTTGAATATTTGGAGTATCAAATAATTATACTAACATGTCTTGTCAGAACCCTCCCTATACAATGCGGCGTCGGATGACAACAGATGGTACCCCGGTAACTGGCAATGGTAGGTACGAAGGTTACTGCATTGAATTAATGAAAAGGATTGCTGAAGAGGCGAAATTTACATATGAATTAAAGGAAGTTCCAGATGGTGAACATGGAGTACCAATTAACGGTACATGGAATGGAATGATTGGAGAACTTGTTAAAAGAGATGGAGTAAGTTTCTGTTTGAGTTAATCTTCCATTGCACGATTAAACAACTCGAGTTGCATGTTATTTAATCATTTGTCGAACATATGTGTGCACCTCCTTTACCCAGTATTTATTGCCTATTCTTCGTTCGGTATTGATATTTGTAATTTTCTTACATTATCGTTCAATCTTTAGATTTCAAGTTGGCATAATAATACAACCTCAATAATAACGGTTTGTCTTCTAGTAAAAACCCTAACTCCTCGCGTAATTTTCATCAAGTCTCAAATAAATTATAATTATGCATCATGCCTACTCCCGATGTTTCGTGCAGGGTCAACGAGTAAACCTTTTTAACAAAAATTAACTTAGCAGTACCAGAGTGAATTGGCAGAAAAATACGTAGAAAAATGAGTTACTTCATGGAGGACAAATAAACCCATCAATTTTTGATAAAAAAATGACATTTTCAAATTGTAAAATCTTTCATTTTGTGAGAAACTATACCCACTTTCAAACAGAAATATCCCAATGGCTGCCCAGAGGCAAGAAAAATAAGAAATTAGGGAAAAATGCTTCTTAACGTGTTTGCCGGATCTATGTTTACTCATCAAAATAAATGAGCATACAAAGTGCAATAAACCACTGTACAAAACCACCGAGTGGCACCCACCGAGTGGCACCCACCGAGTCGCACCCACCGAGTCACACCCACCGAGTCGCACCCACCGAGTCGCACCCACCGAGTCGCATCCACCGAGTCGCATTTCGTTGCAACATTACAAAGTAGTTATAATAATGTTGGCAATGCAGCTTTGTGAACACAAATACGTTACACAATTAAGTTTTTTATTTCCGAGTATGTAGTACTAAAATCTTTCCATTTTTTACAGGGAGCAAATTTAGCTATTGGAGATTTGACAATTAATTCAGTACGTGAACGTGTAGTAGATTTTTCCAAACCATTCATGACACTTGGAATTAGCATTCAGATTATGATACCTCAGAAACAGAAACCAGGCGTGTTTTCGTTTATGGATCCCCTTCACATTAGCGTGTGGATTTGTATCTTTTGTGCATACATTGGAGTCAGCGTGGTACTGTTTGTTGTGTGCAAATATAGTCCATCTGAGCAAACAGATGATTTCACATTGTACAATAGCTTCTGGTTCAGCTTAGGATGTTTTATGCAGCAAGGGGCAGATATTTCGCCAAGGTGAATTTACTGTTGTTTCACTATGAATCTAGATGTTGTGATGAAATGCATAAGAAATTTGATTATTATAACAACCTTTATCAAAATGTACAGTTTCGACCTTGTCAGAATTCCCATATCATCGCGTCAAATATTGGTAATAGCCATTGCATGCACCGTATATATAAAGTTGATTTTTTTGTTATATAGTTCGCCATCAGGTAGGATTGCTGGGATTGCATGGTGGTTTTTTACCTTGATTATCATTTCTTCATACACCGCCAACTTAGCTGCTTTTCTAACGGTTGAGCATATGATTATACCTGTAAAATCTGCTGATGATCTGGCTAGGCAAACCGACATCAAATACGGGACTATTAATAGTGGGACAACAAAAGCCTTTTTTGAGGTAAGTTCTAACAAAAACCTAAATTGCAAAAAACGACAATGTTGCTCACTTCAAAAATTTCTTGCAAGAATTTATTATTCTTGTACTTTAATTTTTTATTTCCAAATTTTACAGAAAATACTTTCCATACATTTTGAGGTGCTTGTATTTCATATCTATTTAGTATTTATATCAATCAAATATATTTACATTTATACAATGTCAATGAATACTATCTAGCTACAGCAAATGTGTCAACAGTACTAATATTATCTGTTATAAGATTTAAATAATAATCATCAATATCTTCATTAATGAAACACAGCAATTTGGATCTCGCTCGAAATTTATTTTCATTAAAAATTGCAGACTTCACAAATTGAAGTCTTCAAGAAAATGGGGGAAGTCATGAGTAAGGATGAAAGCGTTTATGTAAATAGTGTCGAAGATGGTGTAAAAAAAGTAAGAACGTCTAAAGGAAAATATGCTTTCCTACTGGACTCACCAACAAACGAATACCACAACCAAAGACAACCTTGCAACACCATGAAAGTTGGAAACAATCTTGACTCGAAAGGATTTGGCGTGGCTAGCAGGAATGGAAACCCTTACAAGTAATGTCTTGTGCAACGATGAAACCTTTTAATTTGATTGGAACATCTGTAACGTCCAGTCGTTCGGGTTTCACAAGTCCACATTGAGAAACGAGTGTTGCATTTCATGAGTTTCTTACTTTTGCCAGTAGGGTTCCAACTGATCAATTCCAGACATTTGGATAAGTATCTCAAAGCATCTTGAGCAAAGTATTTAAACCGAGCAGTATAGATTGTATATATTAGTTCAACGATGTAAAAAGAATTTGTATGTGCCTCTTAGTCACAATTAACTTGTTGAAATAAAAAATATGACAAGTAAAGCAGTATTTAGTTGTTTTACTTCGATGGCTTATATGTAGGGATTTAGTAATACACTGACGCAGTATATCATTCTTATTTTAGAAACGCTATCACGTTAGCCATATTGAAGTTACACGAAAATGGAGAATTGTCTAAGCTAAAAACAAAATGGTGGTATGATAAAGGAGAATGTGGTGATACAAAGGTATAAACAGGCATTTGGGAAAGTGTTGTCAGTGTTTCGTATTTGGGTATATTTTCATTATTGAATTGAGGATTCTTCAGCTTGTAAAAATATTTTACTTAAAACATAATCATGTTTTTATTTTTAGGGTTCAGGTGGTATGAGTGCTCTGACTCTAAGCAACGTTTCCGGTATATTCTACATCTTGATTGGTGGACTGGGTTTAGCTATGATAATGTCACTTATAGAGATAATATACAAATCTAAGATGGAAGCCAAAAGGAAAAAGGTTCGTACCGTTTTAATTAGAAACCATGATACACACATATTTTGCAACTATTTGTTTACTCTAGATGAACCTTTTATTTAAGAATTAATGCATCAAAAACGGGATTTGATATTTGATGTAGACACAGCACATTACAGGATAAGTGAAGAATTTTGGTTTTGGCAATTAGTCAGTACCTGAAGCTGCAAAAACTTAGACGTGTAATTCTTAAATACAGAATGTTCTTTGAATATAGTGTTATATAGTTATGACTGTTGTTATGTACATACGACCACTTCAGTAATGACTAGAGGAAATTAACAGTTAACTGATTAGGCTTGATCTGATCTCTGGGATCCGATGTATTGGTTCAATAATTAATCAGCAGAAAAACATTTCAACGGATATATTAAAGCCTGGTGTAAAAAGTACATAGAACTAAAAGATATAAGGAAGAATGTAAAATAATGTGAAAAATTCAAAATTTAAACTGGTGCGCAGCGTATAATAGTGCATTCATGAACGTCTCTTCCACCAGCTTTTTTGGTAGTCTTACTTTGTCTTCGTCGTGTTTTGTCTGAATGTTGCTTGGTTCGTCGTATTTGTCGTTTTTTCACAGTAGAGCGTAACAAGCTGTCTGCTGCGCTAAGATTGCAACTTTTCCAGGTTTGTATTTTATATGGGACTATTATAATACTCCCAGATTGTATGCTGTCAGTCGCATCCTTTTAAGCAAAGAAGCATGTGTTGTAGTCTAGCAGAGGCTGCTGTCAAAGGGTTTCTCACTATCATATGTAGGGTTTGGGGATCCGACTGAATCAATAACCCAAAGTAAAGATATGTGCGAAACCATTCTGTGTCAAATTCACACACAAAGAGTTTTCTCTATATATTTGAACATCTTTTTTTACAGACGACGTTTAAACACGCCCTAAAAGCCAAAGCTGCTTTAACAGTACGTGGAACAAAGCAACAAGAGAATGAAGGGGTAGGCATTTACGAATATACTGAAACACCTCTGTTACATGACCCAAAGGCATCTATAGTACATCGGTCACCAAGCAGCAGCTTCGTATGATAGAACATCATCGTAACTGTATGTAATATTTTATAGGCATGAGCTGCTGCTTTCTGTCAAGCTTACGGTGGCACGTATACTGTAATTTCCTTGCTTTGTGTCTGGAGCTACGTGTACATATCTAATTAACACCCAGTCTGAATAAATCCACCCGTTAGTGTTCCGTGCCTTCTCAACTAACTAACGTATGGGCTTAACCATAGTCAATTGTTGTTATATCACTTCAGTTTAACAAGAGCGAAATAAATACGTCATTAAACTTTTGACCCGACTTTTCCCAACCGAAATAAGCCTTTGCCTCTGCGTGATCCATCGTCAGCTACTACGTGTATTCTGTGTTGAGTCATTATGAATAGGTATCGCCGGGGCGCCCGCTTCTTGCTTAGTGGACTATAGATAAACTGTGGCATGACAGAATATGTGTGATGATCGACCCATTTTTACTAGCTACCCGCTTAATTAGTCCACTGTTTTGATTGGTTTGAAGACTTTCGCGGATATTTCATACATAAATAAAAGGATTATCGTTCTTCTGCTTTTCGAGATAATAACCATATATTGACCATGGTTAAGTACCAAAGTCCAGACTTTAGTTGAGGAGGTACGAAACACTAACGGATAGATTTATTCAGACTGATTAACACCATACAGCTGTTGCTTATTTGGCTTTTTGTTGTAGTGTTCAAAAATACTCAACTGCAATTTAGTAAATTCAGTAAATTCTTTAAAATACATTTAAAAAATATAGTAGATCTATTTTTGTTAAAACTACACGCAATCAAAAATAATGCGATTTTCCAAGTTACCAGTAAAGGTGAATGTTGAAAAACAGAGATAATATAAAAATATTTAATGGGAATAATATGAAGACCATGTAGACAGGAAATGCCTAACATAAAAGTATACCCTTTCTTGCGGTAAAGAAAGGATTTCCTAATATCAGATCATAGAGCGACCCCTTTTTAGCTTTAAGGACAATGTGTTGCGCTTCTACTAGACACTGCCGTGCGCTGTATCGCATATGATATGTGAATGTGCATCATGATATCGTACGAGTGCGGATATTTTTTACGACCCGTTTGAAAAAAATCCTGGATCCACGCATGATGTATGATAACAAATGCATTAATTTTATTTCTTTTTCAGTTTCAATATTCTCCTGCACATTTTATAAGGTCAGACAGCCGCGATGGAACACAAGTATGAGACATCATTTAAGATGTGGCACCATTTAATTGTTGCAGAGTCACATGATAATGACCTCATTACAACATATTGCTGCTAAAAGTAGGATTGTTTGGACGTTAACTCGGACACAAATGGATTTTTTTAATGTTTTGAAGTATTTTAAAAGCTTGAATTGTAAATATTCTGCAATCTACACAAGCATGTCGTGTTTTGGTACATTTGTCATGAGCACAAAACAGATCAGTAATCATAAAATTAAATGTTTCGTTATCTACCAGGTGATATGCACAAAACTGTTTAATGAATAGACAGTAATAATAATGTTATTCAATCTCAGTCACACTTAAAAGTATATAATTATATGAAGACATAAGTAGATGTAGTCCGTAGCAAAAAAACTTGACAATTACAGTTACATAATATAGACACAATTATATAGAAGTAACAACTTAGCACATATTAAAAACCAGCCAGTACTCTGAGAAGTAACTGTATTACTTTAACATGAGCTTTAAAATAATACTTCTAATAGAGGAACTAGAACCAAAACATTGATTCTTAAATAAGAGTTGCATGATAACTGATTCTATATCTTAGACTGTAATTAAAATGGTGTTATATTTTTAAGTCTTTAATCTACGATTTATTAAATAAATCATAGCAGGTCAAGATATTGAAATTTTGGTGTTTTGTTTAATAATATTGAATGCCGCTAATTATTATTGGTAACAAGTTTTTAGTGCTATCAACTGCACTGGGTTCAATTAAACGTATTTCGCCAAATCTTCGTAATATGTACCTTGGAAGTCGCCATCTTGATTCGTTGTAGTTAAAGACACAAGCAGATGCAATAAGTATCTATTTTATTTTTGAAGATAAACAATTACTTTACCTGTCAACAAGGTTGACATACATGTATAAGAATGCGAAATTTGGTAAATGTGGAGGAATGGGTGGATGATGGACGGATAATGCGTTGCGATGGTGCTGCTACCTACTAGTATTGGGCTATAATATTAACTTTTGACAGTGTGATGATGATTGATGATTAACAGCTATTGCAGTCTGCTGATGGATACAATTGATGAATGGTGTTGGATGTTGAGGCAGCGGAAGGTTATGGTGAAGCGACTGCTGCAGTACCGTGGTGTGATTATTAAAGGTACTAAGTACGCAAAGGATGAACTTGTGGTGGCGATGATGATGATGATGATGATGATGATGACGACGACGAAGACAACGGGAAACTATAATGATTTCACATTGATGCTTGAAAACAACATATAGGAAGACCCTAGGGAAGGGGTACCAGGGGCTAGGTGGCTTTTTAGGAAGGCCTTCAAATGTGGGTGAAATATAGATGCGAATCTTCAACAGGTATGCATCTTGAAACTGTGGTTGACAGAGAAATCATTGCATGCCACTTGTGCATATTTGTGATGACTGCACATCAAATGACATTGACCTTAAGTTTCAAGGACAAACTATATGTGCCCAGTACATATATCTTGCTGCAAGTTGATAACTATGATAGCTAGATGCATCGCTGTAAGCGACGCACACATGTTTGTGGGGATTACAAAGCAAATAATCACATGGCTTTGACCTTGAACTAGATCTTCAAGGTATACTATTAGATACAGTCATCGTTCCAAGTCAAGCTGCATGTTTGTAATGACAGGCCGGAAGTGCTTTCATGACCTTTGACCTTTACATTGATGTTCAAGGTTAAGATATAGACCTCTTTAAAATACGGTATATATCTCGAAAACTATAATAGGTAGAAATGTCGTGTCGGACATATTACATGTTTGAGTATTGTGTGTCAAATGATTATATGAATTGTGTCCTTGACCCATATCCACAAGGTCAAACAATCAACACATATTACGTTACGGGCGCATAATAAATATTGGTTCACATCTCAAAAACTATGACGTATAGAGATATCGTTCATAGTCAGCAAGAGTGTTTGTGATCAATTAAAAGAAATCAGTATCAATCTGTTACTTGAATTAGCTGTCATTAATTGGTAGGACTTATCTGTACTAAATTTTATGAATGAAAATGCACTGGTCCGTTATCTTTCAAAGTACAGAAAAATTAATCACTGTTATCATTCGGATTTTCCGAACACTTTTACTACATGTATATTTTGTTCCAAAATGACTTCTTAATTGTATGGTGTCTCTATATTATTCAATATATACATACTAAAGCCCTGTGAATATGAATGTCACCAACATTGTTCTATCAGATGTAGTAAGGAGGCATCTAATGGTTGGATTTTTTAGACCAAAGCCTTCTAAGAATGATCAATGTAAATAGAATGCGTGTGACAACAGCACATTCATGCAGACCAATGACTAGTACTTGTACTGTTATTATAGCCCGATAATTATTAAAGTTAATTTTCAAGAGCAGTCGATATAGGGCTAGAAGTGCTCGGAGGTACAGGTCCTACGGGACATAGTACGAAGTCACATGAAATCGGTTCATGTTCAGGCTTTGCTTCTTAATTTGGAGGTGGCATCTTAGAATGATCAACTTTTGATCCGAAAATTTGGTATTTCTTTGGCAGTCGTCAAAGCGGTTTCTGCTTAGATCTTGAAAACTCTGATAAATAGTGAGTTAGGTGAAACTCAGGTAAATTAAGGTTGCGGTTATACCTATATCTAACACACGAATTACTCATAGCAGCCACCTTATTATATGTAAAATTATTATCATGTTTTTTATCGTTTTCTAAGGTCGTGTTTATAGGTCAAATTTGAGATTCCAATTTGCAAAAATGAAGTAAGAAAAAATGTTATATAAGTACATTGAACTTAGATGTCGCCTAAATGCACCAGAAAGTATTATATTTTTTTATAGTGTCTGTGATTTCGATTTTATCATACAGAACTAAATTAACCTGTGTTATACAGCATCTAATTTTAATAGATATGTAATCAAGGTACATTAACATAACAAAGGCATATTGCCTGCTGAATAATCTTTTGGCTTGGGGTACATTTACTCTGGAGCGACACGTATAAAGAAGTATGAAAAAAAGTAGAAGTATAAAAA
This sequence comes from Phoronis ovalis, assembly GCA_028565635.1. Taxonomy (NCBI): domain Eukaryota; kingdom Metazoa; phylum Phoronida; family Phoronidae; genus Phoronis; species Phoronis ovalis. The sequence continues at coordinate 12,630 of JAOXYB010073610.1, forward strand.
AACGTGTAATACTAGATTAATAGAAAATCAGAAAACAGAATGTAGATTAAAAGGTTATGTTTACTACGATAACTGCATAAATGATGTAAACAAGTATGTATTACCCACATCAATCATCAAAATAATGTAACGATTGATCGTTATCCTGTTTTAAGTCTACTAGAACCTGTTGTGAATGTACCAGTTTAGTCAACGCACGATGCTTCTACTTCCATGTTTTATATACACGCACATATTCCCTTAGTCTTTTATAACAAAGATTGATTTTCTTTCCATATATTCGCAGTCTCATTATCATAACTATCAGTCTAAGAAATTACACACCCTCAAAAGCAGCGGCAGTTCTCTTATTGTTGTTTGTAAAAAGTATATTATTTCGACCTATACCTTCGTCAAAACAGTTTTTTTTCTCCGTTTTTATTGATATTGAAAATGGAGACATGGTTTCTTTATGTGCCCCTGATTAGTGGCTTTTTAAATGGAATAATTGTTATGGGCTTCCCGGACGTTATTCGTGTTGGTAAGTGCGGTTAAATTTATCACGTATATATGAAGACAAATGTTGCTACATTAAAAGCATTTTCTGCAAACAGATTAATTCTATATATTTACGTACGTAAAGTGAGATTTTATCGGCACCTTTTGATCAATATTGTTGGAAATTGTGTTGCTTGACAACAATTTTGTTTCGTTTTTTTGTGAATATTTTAGGAGTACATGAAGAATCTTTTATTACTTCTTCCTCATTTTTCTGCTAAAAATCCATGAAAATATATTCCAGAGCCTTCACCGATAATCTTTGGGGAAAAATAATGAAACAAAAAAAGGTAAAAGGTTGTGGTTTTTTATCAAATACGCCATTTAGAGCATTCTAATTTTTGTTTTTTTTCGACTCTGAATTGGTTCTGAGTCTGAATCTGAATCTGGTTCTCGCTTTACGTACGTCATATATGTAACTTTATTTTGTTATGTAAAACATGTTTTAAAGAAACTGTACCGGTATTAACTTTTCTGAGGTATATATTGCTCATATTCATGTGTGCTTTATGAAATTGTTGTAATGTAAACGTAATATAGTTTCAAACTTTGTTGTTATATTTTATGACGCACAAAACAATGGAGAAACATCATAAATGCGTGTAACTGAACTCTACAAAGTTTTTAGTTTCATGCTAATATCTCGCTTTTGCTTTCAGGTACATCATAGAGCCAATGTCAAATAAATTGTCGAATAAATAAAGGAATTCCTAATATTACAGCTTGAATTAATGCTTTCACTGAACGCTTAGTAAAACTTTTTAAATAAATGCTTATTTACAGTCTTGTCTACGAAACTTTCGTTCACACTTTGTTCTCGTGAACACAATGCATTTTTAAAAATCGATTCACTTTTTCAAAAATCTCGTCCCTGGGTGTGATAGTCACCATAGTTGGATACGTTCATGCGTTACAAAATCAACGAGTAAACAGGGCGCCCAGGAATCTCGTGTATTTGTAAACAGGTTGTGTAAATACTCGCTAAAAAATTAGAATATGCAGGAAATAATCTTATTTATAGGACTGATTAGCTCGATGTCTTGATTAATAATCAGTGCAAGGTATATCCTTGATCAGTGTGAAAATAAAACTTCCTATAATCGCAGTATGTTCAAACCGTCATGTATGTTTATTAGTTATATGTACGCAATTAAATCATTAGCTTTGCGATTATCTGCTCAGCCGGGAATACATTGATATGAATAGTTAATTGAAAACTTAAATAATATTTAATTATGAAACACAAGAGATATCATCACTCTACAATAATCAATTATGAAACATATGAGTTCTTAAAAACAGTACATGCATCTATCTAACCATCCTGTTTTGGCGCCTTATACGTAGAATGATAGCGATCGCAAAAATGAATAAAACTGATGTTTTCTTGTTATAATTCACACTTGTTTTAAAATACGGTGCATTTTGTCTTTTAATAGGCGCTATATTTGACCGCAATAGTGGGCAAACACAGATGGCTTTCAATTACGCCATACAAAGACACAATAACAAACAATCAAGCTTCTTTAAACTACATGCCTTAGTCAGTACTGTTAATGCTTCAGACAGCTACTCTCTGAACGCCACACGTAAGTTCCGTTATGCCATTTTTCGAAGAAAGTAGTACGTATAGTCAATATGACAAAACATGACAATCATATGGGCCAGGGATTTACATAATTTTGAGTAACTTCCTCGCCAGGGGTAAATGTTTTTTTTAACCAAGTTAATACCAAACCACATATTAGGGCGTGAGTAATAAGTTGTTTTTGCGTGTTTTATTTCTTTTTCAGTATGTAGACAATTGTCTGATGGCGTGTTTGTCATGTTTAGCAGTAGTAATCAGGAATCACTAAACACTATGACATCTTTAACTGAAGCTGTTAAAATGCCGTATATATTACCAACTGCTGTACCTAAATTATTTCGTTATCAATACACAAAATATCAAGTTAAAGTCTCTCCGCCATATTTGGAGGCAATGATTGACCTGATAAAGAAACATAAGTGGAACAAGGTTCATTATATCTACAACGATGATGAAGGTAAATAACATGATCGGTTTTTCTTCCTACTTGCGCGAGTTAACGTATGGCTTAAAGCTGCCTTCCTATGCAACAACTCGAAGTATATAACCGATGTACATATACTAAGATTGACAACTTTGTGCCTTTTCAATCATAACTGCAGGTGCATATCCAATATTTTATATATAAATGCTTATCAGTAATTGATTAACGAAAGTGTATCCTTTTGTTATCCAACTTGGTTAACAGTTATGTGCCATCTGGAAGTGACAGACGAACTTTCTTGGGATACAAATACTAAGGTTAAATTGGATAATTGGTGGATTGTAGCTCTAGAGAATACTTCTTAAAAAATCACGGAATTGTGGATTCGATTGGATGCATGCCCAGTAACGCTATCTGGTGGACACAAACTGCGAATATTATTCTGTTAGAAAAGATTCAACTATCGGCTAAAACATAAATTGCATTATCTAACAAGTGCCTGCTTAATTACATAACAGATACATTATATTGCAGGGTGATGCATGCAGCCAGTAAAACAAAGACACTTGCAGATTTTATTTGATAATGTAATTTTCAATTGTTTCCATTGTTTACTTCTTGTATTCCTTGGTTTCAACTTTTTATACCAAGAACTTGGCGCTCATACAAGTTAAAGAAAACTCTATTTCCTCAGAAAAATATTTTTAGGCCTCATGCGAATTCACTACATCACACAAGCCATTAGAACGAATAGAGCTGATAGAAAAAGAGAGGATGATAGTAAATTTCAATTAGATGCCCATCATCTTCCATCTCTAGATAACTCATATGCAATTTTACGGAAGATCGATAAATGGGACAATAATGAAGTCAAATCTATCATTATTGATATTGAAAAACCAGAAGAAGTTCAAATGTTGCTTGGACAGGTAAATAACAATAGTGTTTTCAAATACAATTATTTGAAACAAAAATCGGTAATTATACGAACTACTAAATTATGTTGTTCCCTAATATGGCATGAGGATATGAACTGATTTTTCCATCCATCTCAATAGTATGTAACGTATTGTTTTCTAGTAAATAGCAAATGCAACTATGTTCAGTCACAAATAGAGATAATCATGTCTCATGTCTGTTCCTGATTTTTCATGCAGTCTTAACCAATTAACTTTGGTTTGAACGTTTAAACAGACCATTAGCTAATATTTTAAAATACGATTTGGTACCTTGGAAATTATCCCCTCAATTTTTGATAAGAATGACATTTTCAAATTTTAACTTCTCTCGCTTTCTTCAAACTTATATACATTTTTAAATAGATATGTCCCCAAGTCATTTGTCAGATAACTTGCTTACAAAACCGTCCAATCTGCCAGTGTAACTATTCATATTTTTTTCTGTTGGTTCTCAGTATTCGGCAAAATTAATTTAACTAACTAGCTGTTGAAATGTTTCATTTGAGGTACGCGTACCAACCTTTTCAAAACATCACACCAAACAGCATATTCACGTATAATTTGTTCTATTCTATATTTAATAGGTGAACTTATTAGCACACACCCCTTTTGTAATAGATGTGCATTAGCTAACACAGCTATCACAGCTAACACAGCTAACACGTAACATGGCGCCTAAAAATAAAAATTAAACATATGTTTCTTTTTATTTATTTCCATAGTCCATATATATCGAGTTTATCGACATCTACAAGAGAAATAATTCGTATTATTATTAGTATGAGTGTGAGTATGTGTGTGTGTGAGAGTGCGAGTGCGAGTGCGAGTGTGAACGTGAGCATGAACATGAGTATGAGTATTGATATTAATACTGAATGTAATGTCCCTGTTGGGACTCGTACCTTAAAGCAATGAGAAGTGAAGTGTACTTTCACTAAGCCACGAGGCTTGTGATGAAGACAACACATAGCTGTACTAATACTAAAATGCTAACTTAACCCTATTCTCAGCTTTTATCCTACCCTAAATATAACAGTGAAAACATATATCTAGTCCTACACCTAGAAGGGTAGCTATATCGTACCCCAGTTAGCATTTGTCCTAATTCTCTTTTGGGGTGTATTATTAAAATGTTACATGTTAGGCAACACAATACTATTACAAAGGGAGTTTGTACTTATAATTTCGCTTATTATAATAGGCAATGCTACATGAATTGGGTACGCCCTCTGTACTATCACTGAAGGTACTCACTGCCACGATGCTGCTTGTCCTCAGTAGTTTTTTAACACTCCATATGGAGATGATCATGATGGGACCGCCATTTAACTCATGACATGTGGACGTGCTAAGCATGCAATAAAGCTTTTCTATGCTACCGCAGCTCTGTCTCTATTCACAATAGATAAGTGAGTTTTATTGTGTTACCTGACGTCACATAATAGTGATGCTATATAAAACAGCTACATATACAACGGACACTAGAACTAATTATACCAATGCCAACTGTAATAATGATGCAGTAATTACATGCACACTCCTTGCATATAATTAATGGTGCAGTGACCGCTAACAAACATTTTTGTGTGTTTTAGATTACCCTCATTGGAATGAACAAAGCAGGTTATCATTACTTAATTGGAGGCGTGGTGAGTATATGTTTCTAAGGGATGACGTCAAATGTCAGGCTTACATACATGTAGTTTTTTTGATACCTGATACGTTATTTTTTCATCGCACAGAATGACACCATGTAAGTTTGCTATTGTTCTTACAGTGTCAACTGAAAAAGTCGGAAAACAGTGCCGTTTAACTTCCAAACAAACAAGTAAAGTTCAAACTAGGTATTGTGCAAAATTGCACGTGTAGTGTACTGAGCACTGAAATTTCAATTGAGTGCATATTATATTAATATAAACAAAAGAAACATACATAGCGAAGTCAGTTGTATTGGCTATTTAGTTTTCAGAATATAAAATATATAGGCGAGACAAAAACTGGAGGAGGAGGAAAGGATTGAGGCGGAATTTTAAGCTGTTGTATGAACAGCAAAAGAATGCGGGAATGATAATACCGACCTAACAAGGAGTGGAGGTTGGTAGAAATTGATTGGTGTAAAGACTTTCGCGGGCACTTTCTTCATTTCGAAATAATAAACGAAACCTGACTATATACGTTAAGGTATGTTTCACTATTTTATGTCGCAGGTGTTTGATCCCCTATCACAGAGAAAGAAACAGCTAGTTTACTTTTCTAGTACTAAAGTGAAAACAACAAAACAACAATTTTTAGCTGGTGAAAGTTGGTGGCGCAGTGGCGCCATGATTTCGGGCGGATGTCTAACATGAGGTACTGAAAAACATTTTTCAACAAAAAAATTATCACTAGAAAATTCTAATTTTTACGATTTAAAAATGGATGGTCTGTTGTTTTCACTTTAATATTACAAAAAATAACTACAGATTTATTTTTCCCGGTGATGTGGGCTCCAACACCTGCGACATAAAATAGTGAAACAGACTTTAGTTGAGAAGGCACGAAATACTAACGGTGAATTTATTCAGCCGAGAGACATTCGCTTCTAGGAATCAAAATATGTGAATAAACTACACGATTATAGTAACTGAACCAAATAACCTTCGTGAAGCGCAATTCAAATTATTAATTAACATGCAGTTTCTCCGTGCTGGACCCCTAAAAGAAATAAATGGTAGAAGCGGGAGGATAAAAAATAATGCACATGAAAGATGAAGAACTAACGAAATGAAAATGTGAAACCTGAGACGAGGTGAATCGAAGACGGTTGGATATGATAAAATATTGGTAGCTCTTGGGATATGACGAGCCCTGATCCAAATGTTATGTCCAAGGAACAATAGAATCAGACCTCGATTGATGACGTTAAATATCAGCCTGGCATGCATGTAATTTATTGATATACAATACGATGATCATGTCAAGAAAAAATTTCCATTTCCCTACAGTTTGAAATAAAAGTGCTGCCTAGATCCCAAAAAATCAAGTAAAGTTCGAGTTAGGTCCCCCGGGGTTAGGTCCTGTACCAAAATGCATTATATAATTATTTATGTACTGTATCCATGCTAAATGTTTATATGATGTCATTTGACATTCATGTTTGAAACACACGTGTTCTGTTTTCAGGAAATGAAGAAGTTGAATTTGGATAATTTTAAGTACGGAGGTGTCAACATAACCGGTTTCAACATTCGTAATTATCAACATGAAGCCCTTAACGCATTTTCAAAAGAATGGAATCGTCTTCATCGATTTCCCAAATACTCTATCAGTGCTGGACAGTCTGAGATTGGGGTAAAGTTACAGATAGCATTTCCAACAAAGTGATTAGCATGTAGTATTTCATTCCTTTTCTATGAAACTTTTATTCAGAATTTATTCCCCTTTGTTCACAAATTCCATTCGTGCGAGATCTACTATAGACATTGGAATTAAAAAAAGATAAAAATAACAGAAACATCAGGTGTTTCCGACCTATAATTTCCAGCCGGACACAATCTGGTAACTGTCTAACATATGTTAATAAATTATAACACTGACATATCCATATGCGATACAATCGTGTAAGGCTATATTGAGCCGGTGCCCAAAGTACTGAAATACATGCCAGCGTTATAGCATCCAACGTTAGCTGTTGTTTTTGGCCAAACATTAATAACGGTTAATAAGGCCGTTGTGTTGGCCCAAACCATCTGCCTATCATCCCAAAATTGATGTAAAGGTGTTTTAAACCAGTAGGTCATTGGTGGCTCAAAATGGTCACAAATAACATTGACCATACGTAGAACCAATGCTTAACACTAGGATTGGCCGAACTTTTATGCATGTTGTTGTTGACAATACGCAATTTTGTCCATCAGTTTTTTAAAAAAAGAGAACCTTTCATACAGTTCCCTTTTTATGATCATGAAAATCAATACTTATAATGCTTTCAGGTCGAAGCAACACTGATGGTTGACGCAGTTGACTTATTTGTCCGCGCTCTAAATAAAATTTTCCGACATGGCATAGTCTTTAACAACAACACCGAGGGAATAAAATGCAATATAGACCCTCCGGAACAATGGATGCATGGAGATAAAATCATGGAAGCAATTCATGCGGTAGGCTTTGAATAATTTCTGTATCGTAAATACCAATCCTTACTTGAGCTGACAATGGCTCTACTTCACTTACCCGTAATCAACTGGTATGTTCTGAGCGCTTGTATCAATTGGTATGTTCTGAGCGCTTGTATAGCCACAATAGATGACTTAACAAACTATTTCAACGCCACCTTGGACTTTAAATGAAGAACGATACACCTACCTCAAATCTGACATCTGGGTCAAAATAGTACCAGTCGAAATGTACCACTCCCTTGACTCCGTCAGCTATCATTTTGTCATCAAAATCTCCAGGTTTATGTCGCTTTTTCTGAAGCTCTATTAGATCTAATGGGGTAGGATGTTTTAAATGTAATTTTGTAGTACGTATGTTTGACAAGCAAAACATGTATAAACTAAAATCTGAAATATTTGAGCCATTAAAATATTATAACATAATTTTCAAAAACAGGTATAGATCCACATGTAAGTAGAACAATTATTCCTCAGGAATAGTAGTTCTTACATTCTTAAAATGTATGTGTACTTAGTTTGGATAGGGTCTAGTTTTTTATGACAACATTAAAACAAGAAGACATCGTGCAACGTTTTAACCTGTCCACTACATAACAGTCCAAACCTTGAATCAGAAAAGATCGGACTGTAAGAAATCCGGGCTGCGAGAAATTGAAGCTAGTTATGCAATTCAATTATTTGATATGGTTTATCTTATAGGCCTCTGCAGAAAGTTTGAATGGTCCGGTTTGGATTGGAAATGATGGTGCATGTAAAAATTATGCATTAGACATAATAGACATGTCACTTAATAAAGGAACACTTCGAGTAAGAAAAACTTAATTAAAGATACTCTACTAAGGTCATCTAAAGATATATACATGTCTTTATGCCAGATTAAACACTAATAATAAAATACGGCATGACTAAATTATAAGGATATTTTTTATTACATTTATATCAAAAAATGTGCTCCATAAATTCACGAAACTTTACAAAATATGGCATTATAATATATTTATTTTTGTACTACATTGACTTTGAAACTTTTCTCTGAAGTACGAGAAAACAGAAATGGAGGTTTTACTAAGAAAACAAACAAAGTTCATATAACGGTAATATTAATATTTCGTGGAACACCAAAATGCCAAAACGGAATATCACTATTAATTTGCTTTTACGTTTATGTGAACAGATGTCAAATAAAGAGATCAGCAAGCATTTCGAACAGAACAAATATATTATGTACTAGGTCTAAACATGTATAACATAGGCGGTTGTGACATAATTTTGATTGAAGAAAAGCATCACACATTTATTAAAAAATTCGATATTTCAAAATGCATATTGTTTTATACTATTTTAAAACTTGTTCTAGTCATTCAAGGTATTATTTAATTGTTACGCGTATTAATTCTCTTTTAAACGAGTACATACTACTGGATTTTCATTTAGTTTTCTTACAAGTCCATAGATTTGTAATTGGGCCACTTCATCAGATTTGGACATGAATGTGACTAATATGTAATACCATGACATTTCTGTATTGCACGAGTTCTTCATCTCTCTTTTTGTAGATTGGTAATTGGTCTTATGAGACAGGCTTGAGTCATAAAAAGCATACAACCACAGGAAAATTGAAAGATTCTGAGCTAAAACAACTCGTTTCAATCTTACTGGTAATTTAATGCGGTTGATCTTGTTTCAGCTTGTCATAACTGATTTCAGATTTCCATTCCCAGCTATGACGTCATCAAAACGTGCAGATACTATACGGTTGAAATAAAAATATAGCTTGCTATTTCATTTATCCAAACTTGTACATGAATCTAAGGGTAATTAATGTTAAAATGTGTTCATTTTAATAATCACACTGACATTAGTACTTCAAGGCAAATGGGCATCTTTTTTATTCTTAAAAGAATCTGGGCGTGCAATATTGTTTGTTAGGCTTGGCAATACATAACTATTTAATATCTTGTCAGAACCCTCCCTATACAATGAAGCGTCATTCGACAACAGATGGTATCCCGGTAATTGGCAAAGATAAATACGAAGGTTACTGCATTGATTTAATAAAATGGATTGCTAAAGAGGCGGGATTCTCTTATGAATTAAAACAATGTCCTGATGGTAACCATGGAGTACTTTTAAAGAACGGTACATGGAATGGAATGATTGGAGAACTAGTTAAAAACGTAAGTTTCTCTTTAAAACATTTATATCAAACTTTTATCAAACAAATAAACGATTTGAGATATTTAAAATCGTGATGTCTTTTTCATTCATCATTTACGTTTACAGAAATAAAGCTCGTTCATCCAGTATTAATATCTGCAATATGCTTGCGTAACTGTTCATCCTACCTTAAACACACTTATTATTGTACTAAGGTACATATTGTGTATGCGTCATATACCCAAGTATCGTGCTTGTTATACCAGAAGGTACGAATAGCTTGGATAAATACACACCGTACAATTACACCTCACTATTTTGTGTAAGGCATGCTTGCATAAGTGCTGCCACATCTAGAAGCCGCCACTTTGATATGCAGTGGCTAATGTGATGGTTCCTGAATAATACTTTCTGATATAGCCAGTGAAAAAACAAAGATACGCAATCTCTTAAATTGTTATACAGCAAATACATTATACCACTATACCATCAAGTCGCACTTCGTTGATTGCAATAAAGATGTTGTTTTAATTATATTGGTAATAAAATATTATGAACGCACATATACTATAAGTCTTGCGCTCATTTATTATTATTATGACAGTATTCAGGTATGTCCATTATTACAGAGAGCAGATTTAGCTATTGGAGATTTGACAATTGATTCAGAACGTGAACGTGCAGTAGACTTTTCCAAACCTTTCATGACACTAGGAATCAGCATTCAGATTATGATACCTCAGAAACAGCAATCAGGTTTTTTTTCATTTATGGATCCCCTTCACATTACCGTATGGATTTGTATCATGTGTGCATACATTGGTGTCAGCGTGGTATTGTTTGTTGTGTGTAAATATAGTCCATATGAGCAAACAGATGATTTCACATTGTACAACAGCTTCTGGTTCAGCTTAGGATGTTTTATGCAGCAAGGGGCAGATGTTTCGCCAAGGTGAGTTTGCTATTATTTTGCATATAGGTGTTTCAATCTGCACAAGAAATTTGATAAACATGAAACTATTTTTATTGACAAGTATAGTTTTAACCATGAATTGTTGGCGGAGCGAATATTGGTAATAGACACATAAAGCTGTCTTTTTTTGTTATATAGTTCGCCATCAGGTAGGATTGCTGGGATTGCATGGTGGTTTTTTACCTTGATTATCATTTCTTCATACACCGCCAACTTAGCAGCTTTTCTAACGGTTGAGCATATGGTTATACCTGTTAAATCTGCTGATGATCTGGTTAGGCAAAACGACATCAAATACGGAACTATTGATAGTGGGACTACAAAAACCTTTTTTGAGGTAAGTTCTAATATTAACTAACGCGAAAAACAACAATGATGCTGATATCGTGCAATATTTAAAAAACTTTTCGTACAAGAATGTATTGCTATTACCTTTGTACATTGATTTTATATTTTCAAGTTCTACTTACCATACATTTTCAGGTGTATGTATTTAATAGGTATAATCAAACGGGTTAACACTACAACAGATGAATACTATTTAATTATCATCTAAATAATAATCATCATAATCTTCATTAATGAAACACAGTGATTTGGGGGGTGTGGCTTGAAATTTATTTTTATTAAATATTGTAGAATTCAGACACAGAAGTCTTCAAGAAAATGTGGGATGTCATGAGTAAGGATGAAAGCGTTTTTGTAAATAGTGTCGAAGATGGTGTAAAAAGAGTAAGAACATCCAAAGAAAAATATGCTTTCTTACTGGACTCTCCAACAAACGACTACCATAACCAAAGACAACCTTGCAGTACCATGAAAGCTGGCAACAATCTTGATTCGAAAGGATTTGGCGTGGCGAGTAGGAATGGAAACCCTTGGAAGTAATGTCGCATGAAACCATCAATATTCTAACTTTTAATTTGATAATTTTCAGAATAAATATACGAAACTTGCATTTGGTGGGACGACTAAAATGGAAATTTTTGGAGGTAGCACTAGTACTGTAACATCCGAAACTGCCCATCGTTTGTGTTTCTCCAGTCCACATTGAGAAACAAGTGCTGTATTTCACGTAATTGGCTCGTTGCTACCTTAGCCTGCGTAGCAATTTCTGCGGACTATAATTGCAAAATTTTCTATAAGTATCTCAAAGTGCGAAACATAAATTATTTAAACAGCGCAATATATAATTATCGTACAATGATGTAAAAAGAAATTGTAAATGTAGTTCCCTTTTTGACACAATTTAATAAGTAACTCACGATTTTGTTGTTTTACTTCGATGGCTTATTTTAGTGTTTTAGTAATACTCTGAAGCAATACGTTATTCTTATTTTAGAAACGCTATCACGTTAGCTATATTGAAGTTACATGAAAATGGAGAATTGCTTAAGCTCAAAACAAGATGGTGGGATATTAAAGGAGAATGCGGCCCAGATGGCGATAAAAAGGTATAAATATGCATTTGGAAAGAGCGTTTATATTTTGGTGAAAGTCCATTGTTAAATTGTGGATTCTTCTGTTTGCAAAAATATTTTCAAACCTTAATTTACCTAAACCATAATTAATGTTTATATTTGTTTAGGGTTCAGGTGGTAAGAGTGCGATGAGTCTAAGCAACGTTTCCGGTATATTCTACATCTTGATTGGTGGACTGGGTTTAGCTATGATAATGTCAGTTGTCGAGACAATATACAAATCTAAGATGGAAGCCAAAAGGAAAAAGGTTCGTTAGGAAGCAAACAGAAATTTTGTTATGACCTGCTTGCTAAACGTTTATTTCAGAACAAATGCGAGAACTGATAGTTAATGTAGACAGAACATATTGCAGATAAGTTAAGAATTTTGGTTCTAGTAATTTAATACTCAGATCTGAAGCTGCAAGAAGAAGAATTATTGATAACAGGTTTTTTTAATATATTGTTCCTAATTATACATATTGCAGTCTTTGGTTTACTTTCAATAAACTTTTCTTTGCACTAGACTTGTCACTTTTTTTACAGAAAACATTTAAAGACGCCCTGACAGCCAATACTGTTTTAGCAGTAAGGGGAACAACGCAACAAGAGAATGAAGGGGTAGGCATTTAGAAGTAGCACCTCTGTTACATACATTAGACCAATCTTTAGTACGTCAGTCGCAAAATAGCAGCTTTGTGTGCCTGAGCTGCCACCTATGCCAAGCTTACAGTGGTACGAATACTGCCAAAATACTTTTTGTGGCTGCATGGAGTTGCATGTACATAGCTGATTAAAATCATGCAGTTGTTGCTTATATATTTGGCTTAATTAAATTGTATTGGTGCACTAACTTCAATTTACCTCTGCAGTTGTTTCAATTTTTCTCAGCAAATTCATAAAAAATACTTCCAGTAGATCTGTTTGCGAGAAGACTACATGCAGCCAGTAATTACGAGGGTTTTCGTTTTACCTAGCACATGTGAGAGTAAGGTTCTCTGTTACGTACGGCTTCATATAAAAGTAGGAAATTAATGTTCTCGTTACCAAGAAACAAGTACTACGAAAATACTCTATCCTTTACATATTTATTACAGTTGTGAATAATATTTATAACATCTGTTTAAGAGCCTTTCCATTGATACAACCCTATCCTTCCTTTTAACTTCTGTTTTTACTTAAATACATAAATACATGATAAGATAACGATTTTATTTTTTTTTTAGTTTCAGAATTCCCCTGCACATTTTATAAGGTCAACCAGCTGCGATGGAACACAAGTGTGATACATTTTCAAGATGTGATATTATTTAATTGTTGTAACGTCATATCATGATAATGACTTCATTACTGTTTTAAAATAGTAATTTGGACGCTTACTCTGACGCAAATGGATTGTTTAATGCCTCGGAGTATTTTAAAAGCTTTAAATTGTAAATATCATATAATGTACACGTGCATGCCTTGTGTTGTTGTAGTACATTTTTCCTGTGCACAGCATATCAGTAACCGTAAATTTAGATGTTTCATGTGAGATGAAAGAATTAGTAATTGAATAAGGCTATTTTATCTGAGACACACTTAAAAGTATTTGTATGATAACATAAATAGATGTTTGGCCCATATCTAAATACTTGACAATTAAAAAATCAATAACAGCGCGCAAGTACTTAGAAGTAACCAAATAACAATGTTATGAATTTGGTATAATGAAAAAATTGATTTCCCCATCATAACACGTCGTGCAAAATTCTGTTCAGTCACAAATAAAGATAATCTTGCCCAATTGTTCGTGCAGTATTAACCAATTAACTTTTATTACAACCGACCACCAGAGGGAAAACGAGTGATTTGATAGCTGGGAATTGAACTAATTTCATCAACTTTTTTATACAAAATAACATTCAAATTGTAGATTTATATCCACTGTCAAATAAAATACGCTCGGCCACTACAGTAGAAACAATGGGTGCCACATAAAAAATGCGAATGTTGGCAAATACGGTAACGGATGGATGATACGTGACTGTAGTGTTGCTATGGATTGTGCTTCGTCAACTATTGACGGCGTGATGATGTATGGATAATCGGATGATTGATAATTGATGATTACGGGCACTGCTAAAATGAGGAATGGTGTTGGATGAAGAGACTGCGGAATGTTATGGTGAACTGCTGTAGTGTCGTAATGCGACAATGAAAGGAATGAGTGTGGCAAAGGGTAAATTGAAGGATGATGTGGGATGACATTATATGGTAGCAGAATAATCTAGGGGATTAATGTAATGTGGGCAACAATGGCAACTCGGGGATGATGATGGCAGAGTTAGAATGTAATCATGGACGATAGAAGATGATGAGAAAGAAACAGTTACTGTACTTTTTGCAGGCTGTAGTCTGCCAGTAAAGTGATTAATAATCTGTGGGTAATCTGACAAATGGAGAACTATTGTGTGTTCACAATTATTCTGTGCCATCACTTCTTCAAATTTCGCGTTTGTCAGCGGGTTAACGCAATAAATAGTGAGTACGCCTGACTCTATGATGAATGTGAGTACCGCGCAATGCCTGCTAAAACCATACTCACGGGAATGCCATGAGAATCTACAATACTTCAATGGTCTCAACCAGTTATCTCCGCTTGAATGATTTTCATAACACACAAAATATATGATTTGTTTATGAAGTACATCTACAAATTTGATAACATGTCTACTTAAAATATTTGTTATTGATAGCTGTTTAAGGTAACACATGTTTTGAATGGTAACAATTCTCGAGAAAGTCACAACTCAGTCTCAAAGGCAAGGGATAGAAGTAGCCACACGCTAATACCACAAAGTTTTTCAACCATTGTCTTAAAGACTGCTCTGTATAATTAGATTATGTTAGTAACTCGCAGATCATGTTATTTATAATGTGGAATTTTACATGTTTTCCAAAATGTGCATTTGTACATGATGCGTTCTGACAAGTTTTACAAGAAATAAAATGTTAGTTATTAATGTGTGATCATGCATCTGCGTGCATTGTGCTTAATTGCTGAGGTAATAGGTTGGGAACATTGACTTGCTGAGATTCGATCACCAACACGGTACGCATACTATTCTTGCTAATCTTACTACTTTTCCACGTGGCTATATGTACAACTCCTTAAGATTAATTGCCAAATCATATTTCGATTGGTGCACTTAATATTCGTAATAGAAACGGAGATATACGCAGTGATAACACGCATTCACATACATTTAATTCAGTAATTGTTTTCCAGATAATCCCGGTCAACCTTTTCTAACTGAATGGGTCTTCAAACCATTGTTCCTTGGGAGACATTCTGTCAGTATGGCTGATATGGAAAAATATTTATTTTGTAGAACTAATGACGTTAATTATACAATCGTAAAGCCAAATCTGCTAATATAATTATGGAAAAGATAATGGTAATAAATTTATTTTAAAGGAATGCTATCATTACTTGCAAAGCTTAATTTTACATGGTAGCAAAATACAGCTTGTAAATCGTGTCCAGTGCGCATGACAATACTTCAAAATAAAAAAACTCTGCTAGTTGTACATTTACTAATTTACTTGTTTCTTTTTAGGTCAGCGAATACAAGCAGTAGGGAGAATTTGTACCATACTCATTTTGGGAAGCATTCTATACGAGCACATATGTCACGCCTCGGTATAAAGTGGTGCGATTTATACTGGATTGCTTGGAAACTGATAAATGGAACAAAAAATCTATAGCAATCAAATAAAATAGGCGCTTTAGTGAACACTGGTTTAGTTGTAAAGAATGTAAAACATATTGTTGTCGCACTCTACATATAACAAGAGTGAAAAATAGATACATCGTTAAATGATTATTGAACTAAATAAGTTGCTTTACCAAGATAAATTCATATTGCTATAATTTTTCAATTTCGTCTTAATGTTTGTTAGCAAATCCTTTTATTGTTTACAAATAAACTGCATAGCATTTTGCATCGTATCGATGTGGAATCTTTTAAAACACCCAACACTGACTGAATGCTAACAGTTTGTTTTGAGAAAAACTTTAATCACACAAAAGATTATTTAAAATTGTATACGAGTTTAGTATTTATTTAGCAATTGCATTCAGACCGGATTCGACAATAAATCAAACGGTAAAAATAGATGCCGTCAGTAAATACGAGGTATAAATTAAAATTACTTCATGCAATAAATTTTGCTATATGATCAGCTAAGCTGGTCTTCTTTGTAACGACATTATCTCTTTATCCTCTTTGTTTATGACGTCAATATTTTGTGACGTTTATACTTGTGTCTGGGTACCATCACAGTTGCTTGTCACAAAATGTGCAGCGGAGTACTGGAACTGAAAGACAAATGATTAAGTATTGTTTTAAGAATTTCGCTATAATTCATACATTTTACATATAACATCATTCTGAAACTGATTTAAGTAAAATGGAAGTGAAGGGTATTTGTTCTTAGCTGTAGCACATCGAAATCTTGCAAATTATGTTTAAGATAAAACTCAATCATTTCGAGAGTAACCGAAACTTATTATACAGAACTCTCTAATTCAAAGGGCATGTATAAACTAACCATATGTATAAACTAATGCATATACGTTTGAGAACTAATATCAAAGCAGCAACTAAATGTGTACAAAAAGGTTTGACTGCCAGGGTTCTGGATGAGGATAAATAAAGGGTATTATAAACCGGTGACCCCAGGGGTCAGACTCAAATATATTACTGGTACCTATGCGCGTGAATGGGTTTTTGAAAAAGCCCCTAAATGCGTTTTCCCATTTTTAAAGTTGACTCGTTTCACCGACTGGAAGAAATTTTATATACCCTATTATAAATGCTTTGAGGATTTTTTTTTTAGAAAATGCCAAGGAATTATGGGAAATTCACTCACTTTTGAGATGAAGTTTGGTCAAGTGGTTGGCCGTTTTAATTCGAGTTTTGATGCTCTAAACGCGTACTAATCAAATAAGGTATCCTTTTGTACTTAGACTTGTCCTGTTATCGAAAAATGTAACCCTAAATGCGTAACGCGCGTTAATGTGCTTAGTTCTTAAAAATCATTCTTTTTACGCGTTTTTTGTTCACGCACATGGGTACCAACCATTGATTTGAATCGGACACCCGGGCGGTGACAACAGACTACGGTAAAATCAGAGATTTATGTTGTCCACAAGGTATAACTACAACTACACGCATAGGAAGCCCGGTTTGTAGTTAATCAATAGGGGATTCTTGCCGCTGCATGCCTACAAACTCTACATACAGCGATGCCCAGCGATGATACTTTTATTCACACACAGTTGCTGCTCGTGATCGAGGTGGATATGCTTTCGCCAGATCTAACAATGGCTCTGCATTATACATGCCTACCCCATAGTTTTCCCGATCAGTTGTTCCATGGATTGATAAACGTGTTTTGTATTTTAGTGCATTTTTGAATGTAGTCTGAAACAAAAACAGAAACAATAAACTGGTGTGTAGTTAATTTTCGTATTAGCTACATCTTGGAAGTGTCTGTGCAGCTACTTGTGTTGCAAAAGATGTATCAGTGTAGAACCAATGGCATCTAAATATATCTGCACAACCCTAAGAATTGGTTCAATTACAAAAATGTTCATATTAATATTAACAGAAACAAAAGTTTAGAAATATCTTATTTATAACCTTTTTGCGCTTTGCTTCCATCTTAGACTTGTACAGTATGTCCACAAGTGACATCACCATGGCCAAACCTAGGCCACCAATCAAAATGTAGAAAATGCCAGAAACATTACTGAGTGACAATGCATTCTTTGTAGAGCCCTACAATAGGAATACCTTAAACAATTATAACTTTTATTACTATTTATTTGATATATATTAAGTAAAACATCAAAAATAATACATTAGGCTAAGTAAAAGAAGTCAGGAAATAATAATATTATTACGTAAAAAATTTACTGTTTACTGTTTACCCAATTTAAATTAAATAAAAAGGAATCTCCTAGTGGTAAGCAAGTGAGACTGCTTCGATGTTGGTTCTGGCTCAACAAACAGATTTGCAACTAAGTTCCCGACTAACATATCCTGTGGATTAGGTAGCTTCTGTTTAGTTGATATAACATCCATGTATAGTAGTGTCTGCCTAGCTGAGGCTGCTGTTAAAAAATAGTACCATACAAGTATCGTTATAGTCTCGTTTGATACATGTTGAACCTTATTCCGTCCAGTATCTCAATTTTGCCTTACATTGTTCACACTCCAAATTTCAATTACCTTTTTATCGCTGTCTGGCAGTCCACACTCTCCTTTATCATACCACCATCTAGTTTTTAGTTTTGTTAATTCACCACTTTCGTGCATCTTTAATATTGCCATTGTAATATTATTTCTGCAAGCGTAAGATTTTCACATATCACAATATTTTGCAAAACTGTGTTATTGTAAAATATACACTAGATTTAGTATGGATACTACATACATACATGTACATGCAGTGTCTATATTAGAGGCCTCAATAATTTTAAGGTTCCATACGAACACAGTACACACCGCAGGAACTCCTTTCTTCCGGTCCTGTTTTTCAGGTTCTGGCGGGCTACGCTTTATGGTTGTCCATTTAAGGTTTACGTGTGATAAAAAATAGGGTTTGTTCGGTAGGAACTTGGTTCGCGTGATACACACTGTGTCCTTGGGGAATAAACTGATGTCCGCACATGGTACATATGGTAGACCTGATTTTACTACTGTAAACCATATCATCAACAATTATATTCAATAGAGATTACGTGAATTTATATTAAAGATACTGAAACTATCGTACATTTATTCAAAATGTATCAAATAATTAAGGAACATCAAGTTAGCAGACAACTGGTAACAGATAGCAGATGAAAACGTCAAGTTAGCAGATAGCAGATGAAAACGTCAAGTTAGCAGACAACAGATAGCAGATATCTGCTAGAAATCATCTGCTGGCAGATGTCTGCTAGAAAACATCAAGTTAGCAGAATTAATTAAACATCAAGTTAATTTTTGTTTTTTATTTATTTTTTAAAATTTTTTTAATAAATTTTTTCAATTTTTTTTTTTAATTGATTTTTTTTTTTTTTTTAATTAATTTTCTATTTAATTGATTTTTTTTTTTTTAAATCAAAAAAAAAAATTTAAAAAATAAAAAAATTATTGAAAAAAATTTATTTAAAAAATTGAAAAAAATTAAAAACAAAATTTTAAAAAAATTAATCAAAAAAAAATTATTAACATTAAATTTAAAAAAAATGTATTAAATTAATGTTTTCTAGCAGACATCTGCCAGCAGATGATTTCTAGCAGATATCTGCTGTCTGCTAACTTGACGTTTTCATCTGCTATCTGCTAACTTGACGTTTTCATCTGCTATCTGCTAACTTGACGTTTTCTATCTGCTATCTGCTAACTTGACGTTTTCATCTGCTATCTGCTAACTTGACGTTTTCATCTGCTATCTGCTATCTGCTATCTGCTAACTTGACGTTCCTAAAGAATTAGAGTTTTAATTGTTTCAAGTGACATTATTACATCAAACGGTTTCCATTCCTAGTTGCCACACCAAATCCTTTCGAGTCTAGATTGCTGCCAACTTTCATGGTGTTACAAGGCATTTTTTGGGTATGGTACTCGTTTGTTGGGGAATCCAACAAGAATGCATATTTTCCTTTGGACGTTCTCACTTTCGTTACTCCCTCTTCAACACTTTTAACAAAAACAGATTTATCCTTGTTCATGGTTTGCCACATTCTATGATACACGTTATCGGTGGAATTCTGTAAAAAGGAACCTTTAAAATTTCAACACTATTTCATTAGAATGTCAAAAAGTAACTTTGGAATTCTATCAAAAAGAATCTCCTGCTTACCAGGAAGTGATTACAAAAGATATGAGCGTTTCTAGTTGCAAAAGCCAATAAAGCAGAATGTCTTCAGTATTGGCTAATACAGAAATT
Organism: Phoronis ovalis; assembly: GCA_028565635.1. Lineage (NCBI taxonomy): Eukaryota > Metazoa > Phoronida > Phoronidae > Phoronis > Phoronis ovalis. The sequence continues at coordinate 32,874 of JAOXYB010073610.1, forward strand.
AATATTCAGTTTTACAAGCTGCCATTTGTGAAAACTAAATATCATGCGGTAGAACTACTTTTAATAATGGCATCAAACAAGGCAACAACCCAGCCCACAAACCTATACTATTTATGATTAATTTTTAAAGTGCATTATATAATTAAACAGATTGCATACGATACCATGTTATGCTATGCCAAGACAGCGGTTTTTTTTATAAACTTCTCCGTGTTTTACTTACTTTAAAGAACGACTTAGTCGAACCTCCATTCAGTGTGCCATACTGTATGACTTTGTTATCAGCAAGATCATCTGCAGATTTCACGGGCACAATCAATTGTTCAACAGTAAGAAATGCAGCCAAGTTAGCCGTATACGAGGCTATTAGTATAAGAGAGCATATCCACCAGACACCCCCAGCTATTCGTCCGGAGATAGAACTGTCAACCGCAAAACAAACATGCAGCAGAAGAGCAGAAAATGACAAGACGGTTAAGTTAGTTCCTTTTATCTTTTTGAATAAGGAAAAGGTTGAACTATTTCTTTCCTTATTCGAATGCGTGCCTCGAATGAGGAAAAGGAATTGAGTGCCGTATTTTTTTTAAATGTGGGTCTCGAATAAGGACAAGGGAACCAGTTCTTTATTCCTCACTTGAGTGCATATCCCGAACTTGCAGTAGCAAACCAAATCCAACATGCAAAATTTGCAAATATTTAATTTTAAATGTTTAAAAAGATATTTCAGTAGCAATCCATTTTTATGCTGAGCAACAAATTGTATTAAAAATAAAATGAAAGCTATATTTCTTTTTTTAATATTACAATGAAGCAGTGGATATTTTTGGTAGTGGGTTGCAATTGCGAACTAATCTTTTAAATTTTGAACGATTACAATAAATGAAAAGTGCACAAATCAAATTCAATATTTTCGGACGTACCTCACACCGCAACAAAAAATAATGTGAATGCCTCCGGAGTCTTAAGTAAGAAAGTGGTTACTTTTTCCTCATTGAGCAAGAAAAAAGAAAATATTTTGGACATTGTATTTATAACTGTACTGCAAAAGCATCGAGTACCGAAATGTAACACCAGTGAGACACGTTTACAGGGTTTCAATTCAATTTAGTTTTATAGCATCTGGTCAGGATGTGTGTGATTTAGCAAATGTGCCGCTCCTCTGCCATACCCAACAACAAGTATTTCAGCAATCGTATTCTTGTTCTATAGCATCCTTAGAAACAAATTTAGAAATACTCCTTTTAAAAAGTTTCAAAGGAAGCCTTTCCAATCCTAAGTATAACGATCAAAAGTATTCACAAAGATGCGACGCGACATCACTAAATAACCCAGAATAATGGCTATCCTTTGGCGCAGTCCGGATTGATAATTGCGTTAATTAGAGGATACGCAGTTGTGACATGTATGACGTTGTCAAATAGTGACTTTCAGGTAAGATTCACAATCTGGTGACGTCATAGAGTGCATTCGGCCACGCACCTAGATTTTTATGTTGTCAGTTTGCCACAATAAACTTACTCATAATTACAGGAGAATCAATCCTAAAAATACGACGGAAAAACTGCCAACTGCAAATCGTAACAAGTGTTTGTGGTTTTCACAATTCAGGATTATATTAATTTATGTAAAGGTTTCCTGAGGTGGTGTTTCAATGTCGTTATGAATTATGAAGGGGGTGGATGGTACCCCCCCAAGGTACAATGCTCGCACTTAAAAATCGGCAATGCTCGCTGCTCGCACTTAACAAGAAAAATTAACAATCAAAAAAAAAATCGACAAACAAAAAAAAAACGTCGTCGAAACAAAACAGTACACTAAATTAAGAAGAAAATGCAAAATAATGGTCGCCAAAAGACAATGCTCGCTGCTCGCACTTAACAGAACAAGGCAATGCTCGCTGCTCGCACTTAACAGACCAAATACTCGCTGCTCGCGATACCCCCCCCCCCCCCTACAGCCCTCAATTATTGTAACGTGGTATGCTAATATTTCTTAAGTTTGTGCGTAATACTTGTTGCTGGGCTATTGACATGGTGAAAAATGGTGCATACTATAACAAACCTCATACACATGAAGTATAGTGACACTACTGAAGAACATCTATACTACGATCATTTCATAGACAACAAAAAGGCATACCAAGGATCTAATTAACATGCGTATGACAATTTATCGCGGTGCAAACGAAGTATTATCTAGGCTAGTAGTTTTTAAAAACCAATAATTCCATAGAAGAGGCATGCAGTTGCAAAATACACCTGTTATGGTCAGAAATATATGACTACCTAGGTACAAGTTTATAGGTTGCTGGATAGTTTGCTATGGTATATGTCCTCTTTCGATCGGTTTGGCATGATTCTTGTAGTTTACTTACTTCGAAGAAACTTCTGGTAGCTCCACCACCAGTTGAGCCGTATCGTATATCGTGTTGTTCAACCAGATCATTAGCCGATTTCACTGGTATAACCAAATGTTCAACCGTCAGAAAAGCTGCCAAGTTGGCGGTGTACGAAGATATGATAATCAAGGTAAAAAACCACCATGAACTACCAGCAATCCGACCAGATAGCGAACTAGTAGTAAAGACAATAAACAGTCCTGTTTGATAAACTGGTTAGTGACAACAAGCAGTAGCATACTTTCCCACGATCTACTCAACATTTTCTCCGTAATGCAAAAGAATCAGAGAGATGGATCACAAATTTAAATCCATAGCTAATCATATTTAGTATATCTCATAATCTCACGAGGGCTTGACGTAAATTATTGTGAACTTTGTAGTGTCTACGTTATGATGTGTAAGCACACCTGGATGGTTCTATATAGCCATCGTGATATTATATGGATCTATAAATTCATTGAAACATGAAGGCTTTTTTATCCAATACATTAAAAGAATGTAAGATGAAAGTTGTCTGTTGAAGTGTTCTTCATTATGTTAAATACGTGTAACAGTGAAAGCAAGATAGATATGTAACAGACAAAGCAGGATTAACAGATAATATAATTATATAAATGCGCTATATTGACTACTAGCATTCGCTAAACTAGTTACTTTATAAGTAAACATCTGGGTGACGATAATATACAGTTTACAAAAATTGGAAAGCGACATTTTGCTCACATCAAAGGATCAAGTGTTAGTTACATTAGTTAGCTAAGGTAAAGAAAAACATTATCAGCCCTGTTGGTTACCTACAATATTGAGACAGGTGTGGGGGCAGATGTAATAACATCCTATGCTATGAAAGCTATAAAGTTTCACAACCCATGTCGATCCAGAGCCACGTAAGACCACTACCTGACCAGAACATACGAGAGTACAAAAGCCGAAGTGCCAACAATGAGAATTTATGAATTGCAAGAAGTGTGAAATTAGCATATTCATGTAGTATGTGCATGTAATAGGAGTAATAATTAAGTAATGGGACAAAATGACCTGTTACATGTACCTGGGTGCTATGTCCGCTCCTTGCTGCATAAAACATCCTAAACTGAACCATAAACTGTTGAAAAGAGTAAAATTATCGCTCATCTCATATGGACTGTATTTACAAACGATAAATAAAACTAAGCTGACACCGATGTAAGCACATATACTACAAATCCATACACGACTATCTAAGGGATCCATGAACGAAAACACGCCTGGTTTCTGTTTCTGTGGTGTCATGATCATAATACTGATCCCAAGTGTCATAAAGGGTTTAGAAAAGTCTACAACACGTTCGCGCTTGGAATCAATTGTCAAATCTCCCAAAGCGATATCAGCAGGTTTCAGCTGCAAAAGAAAAATACTGGTATTAATGCAGATTGAAATACTCAGACACGTACACCTCCCATCCAATAAAATGCTTCTCTCCTGTAACCGCATGGAACCTATAGTGTGTCTCATTGAAAGAGATTCTTAGGGTCCCGATGCTAAATATCGGCTGGCCATGCTTATGTGAGCTAACAGGGGTTGAGAACCAACTATCTCTATGCCAAATTGACTGTAACTATTTTGGAGTAACTCGGCGGTAGGCCTCATAACTGTCTATGCATTTTAAATAACAAGGAAATAGGCAACATATTTTAAAGAACACAAATACTGGCCTGCTAAGGATAACATTGATGTGCTTGAAATAATAGAAATCGCGTTTCCAAGACAATCTGTGAAATTATTACTTACATCTGATACTAATTCTCCAATAAGACCATTCCATGTATTGTTTACAGGTACACCGTGTTGACCATCTTTTACTTCATACAACGTGTAATCAAAGTTGCACTCTCTAGCAATAATTTTCAGCAAGTCAATACAATAGCCTTCATACATATCATTTCCGATTCGGGGTTTTCCGTTTTCTACTGTTCGGTTCCTTCTCATTACATATGGTGGATTCTGGGAAAATTAATTTTGTCAGTACCCGCGAAAGTCTTAACACCAATCAAATTGCAGCTTACAGTAATAGATATAACAGTGGACTAAGTGGAGAGCTAGATCTAGTAATATACGTCAATCACATAAAAAGTTAACCTTGATTGGGACAAAAGTTTAATGACGTACTTATTTCGCTCTTATTAAATTTAAGGAATATTACGACAATTGACTATGGTTAAGCCCAGCAGTTAGATGAGAAGGCGCGGAATACCGCCGGGACGGAATACTAACGGATTGACTTATTCAGACTAGTTTTCTGCTTCAGTGAGGACATATTTCAGTTTTGTATATATTTTAATAAAAATAGTTTAAGAGATTAGCCAAACAATTTTAAGAAATCGTCTAGGGTTTTTTGCTGCGCTGTTTCACGCACAAACAAACTTTTACGCAGAAAGCGTTATGGTTACTACAATTAGAGATTTAGTTTAGAAATAGTCCTAATAATAGGCTACTCATTGTAGCAAATAAGTTTCGATTTGACATATATTTATTACACCACCACCGCCATCACCACTAGAGGATCATAGTCTCATCAGTGTCTATATTTATTCGTAATCAAAAACACAATTTTCAGTTAGTGTACCGGACCACCTCCACCACATTAAACACCAACCCCCCCCCCCCGCACCAACATCACCATAACTGCTGTGAATGTTGAATTGTGTCTGGATTACAAATAGTACCACAGTAGCGATTGATGATTTTAAGATAATCATATGGTGGATATGGAGTAATTTTACAGAGTAATGATACTTGGTGGGTGGTAGCCTTATAATTGAACATAAATTAATTAAAAAATAATTGATTAACAATTTAAAAAGGTAAGAAAAATCAATTAACCGTTAAAACAAACGTCAAAAAATCGATAAAATCAATCAATTAATTGGGCAGCGACCACTAGCGGATGATCGCTCGCCGTTCTTTCTCATTGTTCAACCTACCATCTTGCACTACTTCCCTACATTACTGATGTGAATGGATTACTATCACCAAATCCTAAAACGTAAAGGTACAAATTTAACGGTGCTAATAGATCATATAAAAAAAAAATTTTTAGAGAGTACTTTTACAGTTATTATGCACTTACCACCAATGTTGTAACACGTTGAATCTTTTTGTCAACCGATCCTGTTTGTTTTACCACTGCTGTTCTATCACTATTTTTGTAATTATTTAATCCATTTGTTGATGACCAGTTACCAGCCTGTTTTTAAGTAATAAATTATCAGATTAAAATCGAAAAATCTTCTTAAAACTTTAACGGGTTTTTTTTTTACATTTAATAGAACATTAGCACACACTGCTTTAAGAATCCTCAGGATAGCCAGATTGCGTTGAGCAGACATGCATAAATAACACTAACCAAAATAAGTATATTAATTATTATATTGAGATTTCAAGTAAGGAGAATAAATGTTATTGGGCTTAGTTATAATGTGCGCATTTACCCATTCGGGTCCTCTATTTAATGACACTTCTATAATGTCTAAAACGTAATCTCTTCGTTTTCCATCGCTTCCAATACGAACGCTACCAGACAGACCATTGAACTGAACCTCATCCTGAAATGAGCAGATTCTCAGATTAATTAACAGCATTTTTAGTCTTTTTATTCTTGTTTCAGTATAAGAAATCTCAATCGACTTCAAGTGTTGTTCGCGGGCCCGGGGATGTGTTAACACCATTGGCAGATATACAGGTTTAGAGTGACCATTTGGCATATATACCTCAATCATTAACCCTTTTATGCATCAGTGTCTGATGGTGAAAAACGCACCATTTTACACATCAGTGCTGGATGGTGAACAACATATCATTTGACGTGTTGCGTACGTGCCTGGTGATAGAAGAAATACCCATTTCACTCAATTTTTCGTTCGCGCATGTGGACCATCCTTTGCGGACCCATGTTCGTTTGAACCCCCAGGTTCGTAGGCGACGTGTTTATTCTATGAACCAATGCAATGCAAATACATAAGGAACATAAAACTATTACAATTGCTGTCATGTAAGACACGTCCAGTGAGTAAACTACAATTAGTGGGTGGTAAGTTTAAGACTAAATGAGTGGATATGTGATGCCCCTGTGATGCAAGAATGTGACTATAAATCTCAATATCCCAAGCTAACCTGACTAGTTATGAATAATTAAACTGGCAATAATTACATTTAAAACTGCACACAGTATGAAGACAAATTTAGTCGTGCTTATTCAGTTTCTACCCCGTATTGCACTTACATTCCTTCATGTTTTGGGTTATAGAGATAACTCGATTGATTTATATTACGATACAATTTCTTTTACTCAGTTTCGTCGTCAAAATGTGTTTATACACAGCTGGAAGACTTACTGCTGTTATTGCTTGCATGATGCCTTTCCCGTGTCTCCAAGGATCGGGTGGGCCAACACTGCATTTAATGCCAACGTTGCCATTATTAAAAACTTTACCACGTCGAAATGTTTTCTGGAACACTTTGTCATCTTTACTTTTCATGTAGTTCATTGCACGAACAAACAGTTCAACGGCATCAACCATTAAAGCTGCTTCGTACTGAATTCATTGGAAGAGAAATACAATTATATTGCAAACGTTTGTTAAGCTACTAATCCGGAAATTACTGTTATCCCGGATAAGAGTATCTACTATCCCGGGAAGTTAAAATACAAAACGCTTAACAAATGTTTGTCTCCACGTGTGTATAA
>JAOXYB010073611.1:0-23692 GCA_028565635.1 Phoronis ovalis
GAACAGTTATTATTAGCTAAAAAAGGGAATTTCTTTAATATAAACAATATTGAAACATTACCACGTGAAAGACGAAAACAATGCTGTATATCCTATAGATAGGATAAACAGCAAACATTATTTCTTACCACAGCTTTGATATGTCGGAGAATTGGAATATCCTCTGCTGAAGCTATTGCATGCAACACTCTAGGGCATTCTAAAGCCGAACCTAGAGCTGCAGTCAATGATGACACAACTAGACCAATCATGTACAACAGATGTGTTGCTGATACCTACAGATAAACTTGTACCAACAAATATCTTTTTTTCTAGCCAATGTCGTACAATAATATAAAAGCTATGCATCATCGAGGCTGCACCATAAACTAATTTGCAATTCCAATATTTAATAACACTCAGCCAAAATTCAGTGAGTATCAAAACTGGGTTTAAAGTAAGTGTTCAAAATGTGAGCCTCATTAATGACCAGTGATCTCAAATCTAGAATTGTTAGATTTGGCATGTTTAGTGAACATAGGAATCTATGAAGAGGGTTATCTTCAGTAAAGGGCAGGACATTACTTCCCTGTTTAATTCAATGTTCAAGGCTTTGCAATATTGCTTCTGTAGAGAACACAGAATTCAACTCAAAACTAGGTCAAAGTAAATTCAGTTTGCAGTAGACTCGATTATACATAGATTTTATATATGACAATATGTAAACCTTAAAGATATTCAAACCTTACCCCTTTCCCTAATACTTTTATAATTGGTATAACATTTTCATTGGCTATGCTTTGTAATATCCGAGGTGCACCATACAGTCCTCCCATGCAGGATGATACTGAGGAAACATAAAGGCCAGCTAACCATAATACACCATCAACAGTCACCTGCAGGAAAAAAAAGGAGATGATAAAATGACAAAAATAAAAAGGCTATAAAGGGTAAGGAATGTTACACAGTACACGGAAAAGGAAGGTATTTTTAAAGGAACTTTGCACTCACACTAAACTTATCACAAATTATTTTATGGAATGAGAAATGATTAGCACCAGTAGTGCCTTCAACCTCCCTGTACAAATTAAAGGTAATACCTCTAAGTACAGGATATCAATAATATTTAACGTTTATTTAAAAGTAACTTGTTGGCATGAAATAAAAATAATATCACACTGCATACTTTTGTCTACTTATTGCTAGGAGATGCAGAATTAAAAATAATACTAAGTGGGAAAATGTGCAATGGAGTAGGTGCAAGATTCTTTCAGTAAAAACAAAACCAAATTTTCAAATTGTAGTTTTTTCAATTTACAAATCTTTATCTATTCCTATGTTTAATTTGACAGATATCGTCTTATTACGGCCTAGTGATGATTTGAACAATTACAGTTTTCTTAATTTTATTAAAAAATAAATGTAATCTTTACGTGCTAACAAAAAAGTGCCTCCAACTTAACAGTGATATGTTATAATGGAAATATCATACCTTGGCCGCTACCATATAGTCTGTCTGCAATGCATCTCTTGTGCATGTTGAGGCAAGCACCAGTGCTATGGTTAAGTAGAGAAATGTGCTGTAAGTGAAAGATAAAATAAAATTATGGTACACAGCATTATATAATCACACATTTTAATGTACAAGCTGATTCATTAGGAAAGAGACATGCTTCATCTACTTCTACTACAGGAGGACACAGTTCCAATTTCAAAACAAATTTCAAATTCCTAAGCTTCCTAAGACTAACAAAATATTACAAGTTTGCAAATAAATTTAACATTGATAACACTTTTATTCTGAATACCTTTATAAAGGGACATACAATTACACCAATAAATGCAATGTAAATGTGACATAATATTGTCACAATTGTTGTGGTGTAACAAAGGCATGCACAAGATGTAGTAGTACTGTTCATTGTTATGTGGATGCATGTGACACTATCACTGCAACGTAAGTCTAGTCCAGATATGGTTGTGTTGACAAAAATTCTTAAGAAACATTAAACAGATATCAAGCTAAAAGGTGTATATTACCTGACTCCTACTGCACTAAGTGTACCATGAGGTATATTTTTTGTAGGTGTATGTAAATCACCGCTCATGTTGATGCCAGCAAACACACCTACAACATAAATGTCAGGATATTAAACTCTGCTTGGAAGTTAGAATAAATAGAGCAGTCCTAAGAATCTGTCTATTCATTCAGAATTATCGATTTTGACAGTTTCTTATGTGTATTGGCAGTGATTTTGAATACGACTGAGCAGGATCTTCAAAGAAATTTGCATTTAAATGGTTGAAATTCCTTGCAATACTGATGACTATGTGATACATCATTTTAAACTTCTGGATGCATTGTAGTTGTTTCGATGCAAGTAAATGATATCTAAGTAATAAAATTTGATTTCAGACATAAATGCTTGATGTGAACAAGGTAATACCATCATGATATATTTACCTGTAGCTGTGGGAAAGAATACACCAAAGACAGTAAAGAAAGATTCTCCTGCAATATATTCTGGAGCTGTATTATTCACCAAGATTCGAGCAGAGAATCCCATAACTCCATTTTCTACAATTAATAAAAGAAAGTAAATAAATATTTCAAATGTGTTACTCTTTATTGTATTTGGAAATAAAAACATTATTATACATGATTTAATTTTTTCATATTCTTTCTTTATGCAATAACTTGGTTTATAGTTACGAATATAAATTCCGGTTGTTCAGGTATGACGAGTAAAAAGGCTTTCAACACAATTCCTCAGCAGTATTCCTCTGGGTAAAATGGTAGTAGTAAATTAACAGTTACTTTTTATTGGTAATCTGTTATTCATCCTTTCTTAATTAAATCAAACATTATTATATTTACTCCACTCACCTGGATCCACATGAACAAATGAGCCAACAAAGAAATCAAGAACAGCCACAAACAGAACAAGAAGTAGAACAAGCTGTACTCTAATCACCCACTTCACACCAGCAACATTAATAACTGCAAGGTAAGATATTAAATAAGTAAAACATTATTGTGTAGTGAAATTGAAAGGCAGCTTCAATTTTCTATGTTGTTAACTTTTCACCAAAGAATTAATAAAATGATAAACAATTTTATCTAAATTTTAAAATCTGTCATAATCTTGAAAGAAGTGAAAAGTTACAAGCTGTACCACGATTATCTCTTGTCAAAATTTAAAACAATCAATACTGAGAATCTGTATACTGTGATCAAAGTTCATGAAACAATTTATTATAAAAATCATTCTAGTCAGATTCAGAAGTATTAGCTATTAATAGTAGCTAAGTATATGGAATGGAGAACAAGCTGTAATAGAGGGAAAATCAGTAACTCCCCCAGAAGTAGCACAGTTAAAATGGTGTTTAAGGTACTTATTTTGTTACTTGGATGTTTTCTGTGGGAGGTGAAATTAATTAGAGAATATAATATATTAAAAAGCTATCTGAGACATGAACTGTACAAATATATGAAAACTATATCTTGGAACAAAAAAGACCAAAACAGCACTTGTGTAGGACATCAGCTGTGAGAGTGGCATATCTGTGTCAAGAAATGCACGATTTATGGTACCTCTGGTTATGTTCAAATTTGATGAAAATTAAAAGCTATGTGAAATTTAAAAAGCTAATACACAGAAATTGAGAGATTCCAGTTCTAGTACTATTTATATTAAGTAGTTTTACTTGTTCAATATCCTGTCACTTAGGTAAAATTATGATCTTTAATAGCTTTTACGCTGGTTAAAACCAGTCACGTAGCATGCACGATATACATACTTAAGAGTATACACAGTACACCAGTTGCAATTCCCCTTGATATCCATGGATTTGGGTCATCAGCATTGATAAGATTAGCGATTGACTCTCCAAAACCAGTAACATATAATGAACATCCAATAGCCTAAAACACAAAACAGAATTAATCTTAAAATACTATTTAGTAAAAAGAGTCTCAAAGACATTTCTCAAAACTATGCCCTGTCACAATCATGAATTCCAGTGCAACTTATTACTGAAGTTAATTACAGAACTAAGTAATTTTATTTAATATTAAATTATGACAGCTCCAAGAAAATCGGCTAACCATGATAGTTTCAATATGCAATGTATAATCCACTGATACATATGCACATCAAATTCCATATTAATTCCATATTTTAGTATGTTCAATGATTTGTAGATAGCTCTTCTTAATATACCTGTCCTATGCAATACAATATTCCAATACTGGCTCCAATTCTAGCACCCAGAACATGAGAAAGAAGAAAATAGATCCCTCCTGATCCTATACGACATCTTTCATTCACTCCTATGCTGCTCAAAGCTGCTATTAAAGCTACTACGATTGTTAATAAGATGATCACCACTGACATACCAATTCCAGCATTTCCCTAAAATAACACGACATATTTCAAAATTTTTTAAACAACACATTGTTTGGTAGCTATGGCCAATACCCCTTATATATGCACAGTTTCTACAAACTGGCAATTTCAGAGCAACCGTCTCAGAAACTGTGAAAATGGCTTTAAAAGTTTCTACAATTAGTAAACTAGAGGGACCTAGTGGTGAAATTCCTCCCTGGTGTCCAGCCTCTTAAAACACATCACATACTCTGAGAATACCATTATTAGATATTGAAATGCGTGAATATCTGCAATGTGTAAAGTGCAGGCACAGCACATTAGTAGCATTTTTTGTGAATTTTTAAAAAATCATTAAGATTATGAGAATATTCATATATACTTGCTGCATAATTTATTGGTTACTAAATATATTTTATTTAAATTTAATTTATCTATATATGAAAATGGCTTACTAACAACTAGCCGCATTTTGCATTAGTTTTTTAAACAAATATGTACTGTTTTGAATAAAGATTTTAAGAAGAAACAGTAGTAATGTGGATCTTTAGATTATGCAGCTTTATCCAGATATTTTACACTTACAAAAAATTTAAACAAATATGATTTAGCACACAATTATCTAAAATACAAATAACACTCACAAAGTCTATAAATGATACAAAATCATACAGTGGGATACTTATGAATATTTTTTTCCCTTAAATAAATTAATTAAGAAATATGTTAAAATATGTAGGAATTTAAGATGTTTTAACTGTTTAATTATGCACCAATGATAGTGTGCTTACATACCTATAAGATTAAATTAGTATGGACTGGTGCACACATTCCAAAACAAATTAGAAAGCAATTACAGGCACAATGACATCTCTTATAACATAATCCCTTATAAAAATATAAGCATTTATTTAAAACTAGGTATTTGCATTTGTTTTTGATAAAAAAAATCAATTGGTACAAACAATGGAAGAACATGTGATATTATTTAAAGCTTAGCTTTGATGTTAATTTTTTTATAATTTATTAATAAGTAATTTACAAAACTACAGAAAATTGAAACCATTTATTTCATATTAAAGTATTAGACTAAATAAATGTGCCGCACTTTTAAATTCACTTAATTTTATTAACTTGATAGGTTATTTATAAGTTGAATTATCAAGAAAATATGTGTTAGACACCAGGGGGAGTTTTGCCAGTAGGTGCCTCTAGTTTACAAACTATAGAAACTGCAGAGGAAACTTCCCAGTTTCTGATAGGGAATTCTCAGTTTGGCCACTAGGTATATCAACCCCATGTATCTATACTACTAAAAGAGTGGATTTTTCCCACCACTACTCTGTCTTGGCGCACACCTCTGTCGGAATGACAGAAAAATATGTGGTGTCGATATCATATGTTCCACACATTGTACGTTAAACACCTTCTCAGTGGCAGTTCCTAGCATTTGTCCCAGACACTAATTGTGATGCATGCGCACCCAGACACTAATTACAATCCGAACGTTTAACCCAGATACTAAATTGGGAGGCATAATTTCATTGGGCGTCGTGTGCAAATTGTGATCCTGGCATGCGAAAATAACAGTTACAATAAAGTTCCGCCAAATATCACCCGCAAGAACCGCGGGTCACTTTCTAGTGTTTATTATGATCCACATACATACAATAACATAAGTTTGTAGAAACTGCAAAACAGGGTAGGCACTGGACTTGGGATTGTATTTCGCAAACTGCAAAAATAAGCACTTATCATCTATCTCAGTGGTTTCAACTAGATTATGTTTGGGTTACAAGTACCATACCGTGTTTGAACAGAATTGATAATTCATTTTAACATACCTGTTGTAAATCCTAATTGTGCCCACATAACTTAATGTTTTGATGGTATCATTTTGATGGAATTATTTATTTTTCATAACTTCTATTAATTTCAGTTACAATTTGAATGGCCCCATAAAAATGTTAAGAGTGGTGAGACAGGGAAATTCTAGAATTCTGTATTGATCTGTGAACAAATCAGATGGCCTAAGATTGGTGCACTGTATACAATGGTGAAGCTTCTTGTAATGTTAAAAATATGAGATTTGTATCGAATCTGTTCTTCAATTACTCTTGGTAGTGTGCGCAAATAATAACTGACCAAAGGAAGCTCATATTTTTAGCAGTGTTAATCGGCAATTTCAGAGGATCCCAACGTTGGAACTAAATTTAACAGTCAATCTGTCTCATCACTGCTGACATATCAAACTGGCTGCATGACCATTTAACTTACCACCATCCAACCAGTCCTGAGAAAAATTACAACACCAAAAATGTTGATCATACATGATGTAAACACACCATCCCATGTCCCAAACAGCACAGGTTCTGATATGAAGAAGGTTGATTTCCACCATGGCTTCTTTCTTAGATTCTATAGATAAAAATAGTTAAGCAATAAATTATATAATCCATAATTGCATTACTGATTTAACAATGGGGTATATAGGTCAGCCTACATCACAGGGCAGATGACAAAAGACTGGGATCAGGCAGGTACACACACTATGATTCCTGATAATCTGAAATGTGGAACATACATATAATTGTAATATTTTGCCTTTATCCATGATTCCAACAATATGGCATAAATAAGGCATGTTGGTTGCATTCAATCTAAACATTTTACATTATATATGCGAGAAGAGGTACTTGCCAAAAAACTTGGTGAGGATATGAGTCGCAAAGTAAAACACTCTTACACCGTGATAAAAACTGTATTCCATAAATATACCCAATGGTAAATAAATTTTATTTGCAAAAACCACACCCCATGGTTAAGAAATACTAGAAATATGCTTCCAACTGCATGCCCTATGGCAAACATATTAAACAAAATACGGGAAATTTGTACTCAAAAATGCAGAACCCTACCTATAGCTTACAGTAAATAATCATTTATTGAAAATGTATAGCATCTGGTAATTTCTTTTTTGATTATAGTTCTGAAAGTCCAGTAGAGCCACATTTAAAACATTCCAATACAAAAATGCAATAAAAACTACTTGGAAATTATACAGTTCATTGCAGGGTACGAAATAAATATACTAGATTCTCATGGGAGCCATTGATCGATGATAGTTCAACTTGCTTTATACAAGAGATACAGACAAGAAATCAATATTTCATTACATACATAAGACTAATCCTGTCTTGCTTACTATACAGCTGTCGAGTAGTCAATAATAAGAACTCTTATAAAAAGTAAATACGATATTACCATCACAAACTATAGTGCAGAATCAGCATTTATATTTTATAGAGTATCAAAAAGTTACCTATCTTTTTTAAATATTATAAACATGAATTGGGGGTTAATTTTTTTACTTACTATATGTTTATATGCACTTATTACCTGCAGTCATCAAGGGGGATTAAACCTATATCTAAACGACAAGTCCTATGTTTATGTCAAGAAATTTTCCAGTATTCCAAGAATGTATTTAAAAGCATACAACAGTTGGAAGAAGAAACTAAACTTTTTGTATTATGTCTTGGTATCAATGTTACAAGCTCACCATTACTGAATTAACTACAGGCGGCTCAAATTCGCTATGACATTTAATGGAAACATTGATAACATTTATTGGAAAAAAGTATCCGCGACATAAGTAAAGTGAGGTTCACTCAAAATTAGCTTGATTTTTTCATTTTGAAGTGCAAAGAAGTGGGAACGAGTACATAAAGATCAAGGGGATCGAGCATTGGTTAATAATTATATGTCTTTTGGTATATGCAAAATTGTAATCAGATAATAGGGAAAACTATAAGGTGTAACTTAAGTCAATTTAGACTTTACTATCAAAGCGCAGAATTTTGATCTTTTTATACAAGGTGCTAGCAGCTACTGCAGAATTAACGTCGTAAGGCTGAAAGTTACTGTAGCTACCTCAAACAATACAGGAAAGCTGTTCACAGCCCCCATCTCCTAAGTTAAAACAGCGAGCAGTCTATTTAATGTCTGCTTAGTACAGTCTGGGTTATTTTTAAATTATATTACTTTTAAAATTTATAATATTATATACTAGCCAGCGAGTAATTATAGTTATACTGGTTATGACATGGCTATAAATATTAATGTATCAAAAAATTAAAATGCCTTTGATAGTAACAATAATTGATGAGTTAATGATTTTAAATTAAAATGAGGGTATATTATTTCCAACACTAACGAATCCCGGTACATAATTTACCTAGACTGTTGGTAAATAGTTCACTTTTAAATATTAACTGTTCATTCATTACTTGGCATAGTGAAACACAACATGTTTGAAAGCATTATAATAACGTACATTATACATACTGCTATAACAGAGCAACAGAGTAACATAAAAATCCTTGCACATTAATATTTGAAAAAACATTAACTTTAAAACGTAGATAAACATCTAAGAAAATCATTTTGCTTCTTTGCAAATATCTACTAATCAAATAAGGCAAAGACAAATGCTTTTGCATGGTCAACACTAAAAAGTCATGGCTCTAAGCTGATATTATTGATTTTAGTGTGAATTAAAGCCATGTTCCATAATAACAATTGACAAGCTGTACAAAATATGATTTACTAACTACAGGCAGCTCTAATGTATAAAATTCTCTGTATTGCATAAAATAAAAGCTTCTGTTTTAAACAACGCACTTACTAACAGTGTATAAAGTATTATTTTTATGTAGTAATCAGTTTTAACTTTATAACATAAAATGCTATTACCATGCATTATCAAACCATGCAATTTGGAACAAAACATTCTAGTATGTGATTATTAAGTAGAACTTGATATCACGTGAACTTTTTAAAAACATGTTAACTCATGAATTTTTCATTTTAGAAGAAATTAATTTAATTGAATACACATACATGTGCATATACAGTGTTAACAGTACTTACTCAATTCAAGGCTAAGTTCATTTACCTCAAAATATTACTGTTAATTACGTATTCTAGATTCCTTTATCACATCCTGTTATCCATAAACTTGTCAATACATAAAGTAAATGTAGATAAAACTTTCATTTATAAACCCTACAGCAATATATTATTTTCAGCCACAGGTACAGAGGCTTTTCTCTATACCGCTAAAAAATCTAAAACCTGGTACTTATTGTAACAAGATTGCTTTACCTCATCTTCAGCAAACAATTCATTTTTATTTTCTGGTGCGTCACCATGATCTTGGTAACCATCAGAATCCACTTGGTCTTCCTTTTGTGCTTCACGTCGTTGTTCTGAACTTAATCCAAATCTGGACCATTCAGGTTTCTTATTATAGTCGCTTTTCATCTTTGCAGACATCAGTGAAGCATATTCGTTGTCATCTTCTGCCATAGTCCACGAGCAATGGACTTAGTGTAGAACAGCATATAAATTAACTACAGTGAAAAAAAAATGTTGACAATCAGTTAAAAAAAGATCAGTATTCATATACTTCTATGTAAGAATTAAGGCAAATGTTTTATTACAATCATGATATTTTGAAACAAGTATCCTCCAAAATGATATGATTACAGTTCTCAAACAGTATGTTTAGAATTATTAGTTTTAATATGATACTTTGCAGAGTCTAGGTTGGAGTAATAATTGACAAAATAATATTTGCATTTGAAGGGCTCTATTGCATTAGAAGGCATGACAGAACAATAAACCAGGGATTAAAATATGTACATTTAAGGTCTAGACTTTCAGATGCTAGTTTGTGTGTATTCTGCATACAGATGATCTGTTTTTCTTGTCAAGATATTTAAAAATTGTTAAAAATGTACAATAAAAAAAAATGGTACTAGTCAATTAAAGATAATTATGCTTTTTGCCAGGTTTCTCTGGATTGTAACAGCTTATGCAGACATAGGGGATGTGTAAATATTAAATACATGTAGTTATGCTGCACATCCTCACAGAAGCTGGTATTACCTATTTAATCTTCATATATCCATATTATCTTAGCATAGAAGCTACTCCTCTGTCTTCTGGGAATATCTATTACAAACAAGAAAATTCTTATTAGTTTATAGCTAATTATCATAAACTATATGCACATTACAGTTTATAACCATAGTAACCAATTTGTTATTATCATACTGCTAGAATAAGGATGTTCTAAAAATCCTTTAATTCTTCATTAAGATCAAATATTTGTAGTACAAAATATAAATACAGTAATACAATAATAGCCTTGAGATCAGTATTTATTATTTTCATAGCGAGGCTTTGATTTTGTCAATACATTATTATGAAATAAAACAAGTTATAACTTCTTGTTTGTGCATGAATTCAAAGACACTGGTTTTATTTCAACAATTTCAAAAAAGAAATCACAGAAAGAAACTCAATATTATTTGCATATCGAGCTAATGAAACTACTTGTGACAAATGCATACATTGACGTATCAATTCCCCATACTTATTGAATTTGCTTTACTACACAGATGGTAATTTCACATGGAGCAGGGAGAAATTTCATTATTCAACAGGGCTATAAAAAGTGCGGGTTATAGTGTACATAAGTTATGACATAGATAGTATATATGCTATGCATTACTCTCCTGATTGCTTGTATAGTGAATAGTAATTATAAAGCCATTTGCACCGCTATGCAGTAGGATGGTAGAAGAAAATTACAAAATGTACGTATAATAGAACGAAATATAATTATTCTTGTCTCATGAATCTGCCACCTGAACACACATACACTTTGGTGTATTTAATCAGGAAAAACATTCAACACCCATATTTATATTTTCAGTAAATTTTGAATTAATATGTTACTAGTTTTGTACAATTTATACCGCTTTACAACAAATCACAGATTTACTCAGTATTTTATCCAAAATAGGCTGAGGTCATATCAGTGTAAAGGGGTAATTTTACACTTAATCATGAAATGTCAAGGGTTTTTCCACATATATCAAGGACAATAAATTTGACAATACTAAAATTTTAAAGGAATTACTAAACCACATTTGACCTTACAAAATTGTTTTCCTTATGTTAGGATAGAATATATAAAACTCTTAGAGTGGATAAAATAGCATTAGCAGCCATTTGTCTGCATGTTATCACTTTAATAAGTATACATAAACTTTAAATAAGAACGGCTGAATCCTGGAGCTGAATAACAACAGGCTTCCTATCTCAGGAAAAACTGATAAAACTACATAAGCAAACTGATAACTAATATATCTAGGAGCTATCAAGCAGTTTGAAATATTATGTATTGTACCTATTCAAAATACATACCAAAAATACTGATACTTTGAACACAGCTAAATGTTAAAATAACATGTTACTAATTGTAAAATTTTACATAATTTATTATGCAATTATCATTAAAGATTATTTTAATTTAATTATAGTTCAAAAATGTTGGTTAAATTGTATGAGCAAGGTTTCTACTGCAGTGGCATAAAACAGATATAAAATTGATGTTTTTACATTTTAGTTGCCGAACCGGGGGAATCTAATAAAATTTTAATTTCTTTAATATAAAATAAATATAATACATATAATCTAATAGAGGACTAATATATTCGTCTCAGATATAATTAAGTATAAATCAAAATTATATTTTAAATATTATATATAATTATAATTGGCATTGGGGATAAAAAGAAAAGCAGGGTTACAAATATCTAGTCCACTTCTTATAGGGTCTGTTGTTGATTTTATGTTTCAGCTGCCACCCTAGAGGACAAGTCGGGGGACAAGTATTGGATTAGGTTGTTATCCAAAAGGCTTATGACATATATGTCTTTTCTCCCGTTTTTAAATACCATTTTAATAACATTTAACAGAATGGTGCACAAACTGAAACAATATTCCCACATCCAGATCTAACTGATCAGACTTGATTAACCAGGCAGCATTGTCCATCAGCAACATTGACATCTGATGGTGATATATCCGGTAAAAGTGTATAGTATTTTACCGGATATCAGAATTACCGAATTCTCCTATTTGCCTTCTCCAACCATTCTGATGGGATCTATATTTCCTAATTGATACTATGCATAACTAGAGGCTATTTATATTAAAAGACACCCAGATACCACAGCGCAGCATTAAATTTTACAAATTTCCAAGCAGGCCCAAGCAGAAAAATGACCGAATATTTATGTTTTGTGTATTTCGGTATCATTTTAAACAGTTGACTATGTCTATAATAGAATAAATACGTTACTTTTTGGCGTATAGCAGCACGATTTTGCAATAATCATCCCCTTCTTTTAAATAAAGTCACATTTCTTCATCGATCAGAACACTGTAACCTCTTGACCTTTATTCATAAGCCAATCACAGCAAATATAAGGGTTGAATGAAGCCACACTCGCCCCCTCGCGTCTATTTTTGCTCAAAACTGGCACATGCGCAGTGAGTATGGAATGAAGCAGCCACGTTGGAAAATTAGCATCCAAATACAAAAAAGTATGATATTCATATTTTACTGTTAATAGCGTTATTTTACGTAAAAAATAATGTTTACTTGAATGACTTATAATAAAATAAATGTTTCATTCTTTTGTTTTTACATCTATGACATTTACTGTTGCAAAACTGCTTGTTGTAAAATAATGTTTTGGCCAAATACTCTCCTGGATCAGAGATTGTCCAATAGAATCAATTGTTACAAGAAACCGGTCTCTCCTACCAGCCATCTTAGTTTTGGCGACGTGGTAAGTTCGTGGACCCAATTTTAGACATTTTGCATGGTTATAGCCTGATCTGGCTCAAATCACACAGTTTTGTACTTAAATTTAACAACTAGTAAGGCTTATTTTTGAATCCTGAAAATTGTTAGCACTTCAGCGCTCGGTGTTAATTAGTACTATAAGTCTATATCGGACTAGAACTTTACTAGTAGTACTACTACTAGTAGTAGTAGTACTAGTACTAGTAGTACTCACTACTACACTAGTAGTACTAAGTGTGTACACTCAGATTTTACATATGATGATATGTATATATAGCCAGAACTAGATTCCAGTGAATCGGAATTGTACATGTCTAACCGTCAAGGCGTCATATAATGTAATGATATATGACATGGTCTAGTCCTGGCTACATGACCCTCAGTGCTTTTAGTACTACTATGGAGTATGGGTTCAATGGTTGCCTGCGGTGGGGATCTAGCCTTCTTAAGTTCTACTAGAAAAAGTTCTAGTTCTTAAAACTGAAAAGTTATAGGGTCACGGCCTTGTGTGTGTTGAAAGCTGTTGAATTTTTTCACCTAAAAATTTTGTTTTGATTGTTTAATTTGTTGTAGTCCACAAGGACAGCCGTAAAAAAATTAAGTTGAAAATTTTTGACAGCTATTAATATACAGAGGGCCATGAATAGTCACCTACTGTACTGTCCACTTCATGTTCCATGGCCGTTGTTACGCATTAAGCTACAAACCGTAGAGTTCAATCACTTTATTTCCAAAACCTTGACAATTTTAGAAACCCCCTAACCAAAACTGGACAGGGCTGTTGTGTATCGTTTTAACCAGTAATAATGTTTCTGGAATATTAGTTACTGAGCTATAGTACTTTAAATTCCATCAATACCTACATCTTGATAATCCGAGCTATGAACACAACCGATCTAGCCAAAAAAATTAAGATGGTTGCTAACTGGATATGTCACTGATTGGCTAAAATTAACCCGATTTTTCTGTATTAGACTGTATCGTGGAGCTGAAGTCAGAATTAATACCTGAAATTTCAGCGGATAAAAATTAGATCATAATTGACACTTCATACAGTTACAGATTAGACATTGCACCTGCATGAACATACTGACATTTTAACCAACACCACTGTGTCAATATATAAGTTTTATTTCTATTGCAGAAAAGAAGCCAAAATGAAGTCACCAAACAAAGGACCACTTGGGTTTTTGAAAATGTCCCCAGAAAAGCAGGACACCCTTTTGAAAATGATGATTCTTACCATAGCTGCAATACTTTGTAAGTTCTTGCCTAAAGGGCTAATAAGCTCTTATGTCAAGTTGTTTTGTCTTCAGATGGTCAGGCTTAGTTACTAATTATGGTGAATAATATAAGACACTTTATAGCAGTAATGCAGTGTTTACTTGATTAACTCACAACATTGTTTCGGACTGCTAGGAAAAAAATATTGCATAGTAGTAGAAAAAACAACTACTGATAAAAGAGTCTAAGCTGTTTATCTAGACACAATGTTGTTTTTCTGTTCGGGGAACAGTTCTTATTATAATAAATCCTGGTCTTGTTTTCAAAATTAAGTTGACATTTAGATTGTCCATAGTAATCATGTCTGTACAATATAATTTTCTTTGTAGCATTTTCAACCAGATTATTCTCTGTATTAAGATTTGAGAGTGTTATTCACGAATTTGATCCCTACTTTAACTACCGTACAACAAAATTTCTGACAGAAGAAGGGTTTTACCAGTTTCATAACTGGTTTGATGATCGGGCATGGTATCCCTTAGGTCGTATTATTGGAGGTACAATCTATCCAGGTAAGATATACAAGTCACACTTTGTGTTGAAAGTTAGCTATGTGTCAGTCATTCCAAATCTGAGTCCATGTTTGAAATTTTCGACCCCTCCAGTATTATTTTCAAGTATAAAAATCTTTATAAAAACTAAAGTATTGCAGGATATAACCGATGTTCTGCTTGTACTCATATATGCTTTCATTGTGATTAGTAAAAATATTCATAGAAAATTATATTTTGCAGGTTTGATGGTGACATCAGCTGCTATCTACCACGCACTTCAGTTCTTCAACATAACTATTGAAATCCGCAACGTCTGCGTGTTCTTAGCACCTTTATTTTCCAGTATGACAGTTATTGTCACATACCATTTAACAAGGGAACTAAAGGTAATTATATTACTAATAGTACATATGTTGTCTGAGATAAATTGTTTTTAAGGATGAGTTTGTATTCAGTTTAACAATCTGGGATCTATATTGTTAGGACTACTTGTATTCCCTCTTGGTGTCCCATAGGGTTGCTGAATAGCCCCTAATTAACAATTATCCCGAATGAATATTACAATGCATGTTTGTGATGTTTTGATAATACATTCTATTTTTGAATCCACATTGGTATCATTGTTTAACAAATTAACGTTAACACACGCATCACCAAAAACCCCAGGATTCTATTCAAGGTTTATATAAATACTCCAGACTGAACTAGTCAAACATAAAAAGGTTTTGTTTCTATTGAAGATAAATATGTATGTATGATAAAAGAGCTTTATTTGAGTTTGACATCCAGTTGCCTAGGTGGGAATTCCAACTTGGCCAATGTTTATTTATTGACTTTCAGTAGCATCGTTCAGTGTAATATGGAATGATGCATACAGTGATTGTAACCGACTATTTTTTTAGGATGCTGGTGCTGGTTTGGTGGCTGCTGCTATGATCTCGATAGTGCCTGGATATATCTCACGTTCTGTGGCTGGGTCCTATGATAATGAAGGAATTGCAATTTTCTGTATGCTACTGACATATGCTTTATGGATCAAATCTGTAAAGACAGGATCTTTATTCTGGGCAGCACTGTGTTCTTTGGCCTACTTTTACATGGTAAGAAGAAATTGAGGAATGTATAATAGTCTTCTACAAAGTGTAAAGTATTATTATATATGAAATTTCTGATGCCTTGTTTTTTAATTGACACAAGTAAGCATAAATATCTTTGATTAGAAACAGTATTAAACATGTTACTTTGCCCTTTCCAGCAGTTATGTTTTAACTTGTCTTTCATCTACAGTGACTTAGGACTAGGGATATATTTTTTATTAGTTTTCTTGCATTATATTGTGATCTACATAATTTGTTCCTTTATTCCTGTGTTTCAGGTTTCCTCCTGGGGTGGCTATGTATTTTTGATTAACTTGATTCCTCTTCACGTGTTGGTACTCATGATCACTGGAAGATTTTCTCACAGAATTTATGTGGTTTACAGTGCAGTAAGTTAGATTTGTAATATAATGCTAATAGATAAACTGTGTTGTTCAGAGTTGCTGCTTGTACACCTATTTGTAGCTTTGTGATAAAACAGCAGTTGTAAACTAAATTAGACACAAACACACCAAAATATTTGATTACATTCCAATTTTGTAAACTGTCTTTATTTTATTTTGTAGGTATATTGTCTGGGAACCATTCTATCAATGCAGATATCATTTGTGGGATTCCAGCCTGTCCAGTCCAGTGAACATATGGCTGTAAGTGTGCTCCTATTTTTAACATCTCGTTATCAGCAAAATTAACATAGTTTACTCATCAGTAAAATTAGTATCCTTGGGACAGCGTAGCTGAATGAGGTTTAAAACAAGCCAGTGTAAATGTGCGGGCAAAGGATTGTTGTAACTGACTCGTGACTGAGTGAGCTGATGGAAGAACAATGTTTTCCAGTTTGTTTGCTGGAAGCCATAATTACGTTGAGCCTCAAGTATGAGCCTCAAGTTAGAATCTCTCATTTCCTATGTCTGTAATCATCTGTTTCTGTGCATTGCTTTGCAGGCTTTGGGTGTATTTGGTCTCTGCCAGATTCACTGCTTCATTGACTATGTTAGATCCAAGTTGTCATCAGAACAATTCAATCTTCTGTTCAAAAGTATAGTGACTGCTGTAGGTTTGGTAGCAACTGCTGCTGGAGCAGTACTTACTGCAACAGGAAGTATCCTTTTGTGACAAAAATTATAACTTCAGGCAGATTTCACATGTCTGATGGGGAATAGGGGAAATTCATAAAATACCTATTCAGAAAAGAAACAAGTTGTCAGTTATTTTTGTCAGATTCCAAATTTTAGTGTTAGATATTGTACACCTGAAAGGATCAATTTAATTGTCACAAAACAGATTTTAAAATCTCCTTTGGTTTTGACACAAATTGGCTTTTAAAAATTGTTCCCTCCTTAACATGTGTTTCTCAGAAATCTCGCCATGGACTGGTCGTTTCTACTCTCTGCTGGATCCATCATATGCTAAGAACAATATCCCCATTATTGCATCAGTTTCTGAACATCAGCCGACAACTTGGAGCTCATTCTACTTTGATTTACAGATGTTGGTATTCATGTTCCCAGGTAAAGTATTAATTTCTTATGATGCAGGTCATGAACATTCATCATTAAAACAGTTTTCTCCAGTCCACAGGTTATGTTGTGGTTGGAGTGTCTAAAGTTTTTTGCGAGTGAAAACAAAAACAGGTGTTGATGTTTTGTTCAAAAGACTGGGATTATATGTGTGCAGGTTGAATGTACAGGTTGTACAACAGTTAGAATTCAGCCATACTGTTGTAGATAGGAAGTAACTGACATCTGTACCAGAAAATGTTATGTTGAGGTAAAAGACCAACATCTATAGATCTGTTCTTGAACAGCCTTATGTAGGAAATGTTTGTAATTTAATGTAAAAATATGTTCTGCACTCAGTTGATGTATTTGGCTTACCTGAACTTTTTCTTTGCAGCTGGTCTGTACTTCTGTTTTAGTCGCCTTACTGATGCCAACATTTTCATTATAATGTATGGTGTTACAAGTATCTACTTTGCTGTAAGTTTTGAATATAGTTTTTCTTTTAGCATAATGTGTAATTTAATGCCTTTAATACTGCAGGAAGAAATGTCTATTTTCCATTATCTTAACAAATTTTTTGTCTTCACACATGGAAGTTGTAATGGTGACATGCTTGTTGATAAGAAAATTGTGCAACGGGCAAGACGAGTCGCTTGTGATGATGAAACTTGAATATAAATTGTCGTTTTGAATCTATTGTAGGGTGTCATGGTACGTCTGATGTTGGTATTGGCACCAGTGATGTGTATTCTGTCTGGTATTGGTGTATCAGCTACTCTGTCAACATACATGAAAAACCTGGAGTCAAACACGAAAGATAAGAAAGTCAAGAAAATGGATGCTAACTATCCAATCAAGAATGAGGTGTGTAGAATATTGTATTGGATTAAATTACTGTTTAAAGTGCGCGCATAGATGTACATTGTTAAAACTGATTATGATACAATTGAGCAATGCAGATGTGTTGATTCTAAGAGCATGTTACTCATTGTTGTTGTAAGGGCAATTTTTATGTTATGAACTTCAGATAAATTCTGTTTATAGTACACTTGGTATAAAATAAGCAGTGTTAAAAATCCACTGATGTATTCAGATTCTGTAAACCTTGTAAAAAACTCGTCTAAACGAAATTGAAAGGATTTTTCATATTGTCATTGAGGTATGATTATGATTATAGACGACAGACTACTAATTGTATTTATAATGTAAATTTCAGATTGCCTCTGGTGTTGTCGGCCTCATGACACTGTTCCTCATTACATATACTTTCCATTGCACATGGGTTACATCAGAAGCTTACTCCAGTCCTTCTATTGTCCTATCAGCCAGAGGCGGAGATGGTGGTAGAATCATCTTTGATGATTTCCGTGAATCATACTACTGGCTCCGACATAACACGCCTGAGGTATGGATTAATTAAGTAATATATAGTGTCCTTTCTTGTTGTAATGGGTACGTTAATCTTTCGCTGCAGTTTTTTTGCATCATGTAAATAATAATAGTCTGTGGTGTCTTCTAAAAAAGTGCTTTTCCCTCTGTATACTTATATCGGAATAGCCTTCAGTCATTCATATGTGTAACCCTGTTATGAAAACGAAAAAAGAATTCTCAAAGACACATTTTAAAACATTTCAGGATGCTAAGATAATGTCATGGTGGGATTATGGGTACCAAATCACGGCAATGGCAAACAGAACCATTTTGGTAGATAACAACACTTGGAATAATACACATATATCAAGAGTCGGCCAGGTGAGTGTTGCTAGCTAGTGACTGTGCAATATATTTCTTAGAGTCAGATCTGCATCTGGTAAAGAAGTTTTATTTGGATTAAAAGTGTATAAAAAAAATGTTGGCTGATGAGTAAAAAATCAAAACAGCCTGATCTATTATTATAATTTGTTAATATACAACTTGCATAAACTATATTATGTCTGTATGTACTTGGTATGAGTTGTATTCCGGATACCAGTAATTAAAAAATGCATCTATGATGGAACTAAAACAACAGCGAGATGTTGATATATTTGGATAAAATTGCTTGAATAATGTCAACTCAACATGTAATTTAAATATGGAAAGTCCTGGCTAATAGCATGTTTCCTTTGAGATAGTATGCCGCAATTATGGTTGAGTCTTTTGATTTTTACTATCCAATATTTCTAAAGACATGTGGCACTTATTTTTCAGGCTATGGCATCTACCGAAGATAAAGCTTATGAAATCATGAGAGAATTAGATGTCAACTATGTGCTTGTTATCTTTGGTGGCCTTACTGGTTATTCATCAGATGGTAATTTTATTCATACTCTCGAGAACATTGCATTTCTGGACATGGAAACAATAACTTGCTTTGCCATAAAAATGTTGTCTGTTTTGCATGTATTACATACTTTAAAAACAATAATTTCTCACTCAGAATATCTTCTAAGGCACAAGCATTACAGTCTTCTAGAAAGTTCTGGGTTTATATCATTCAGTATTTAAAATATGTGTATGTTGTAAATATTTACTTCACTGAGAAGATGGAACTTTCACAGTGCTTATATACAATGTCATGGCTATGTTGTTAACTATATACCATTGGTATCAGGAGCAAAAATAACTTGAACTATGACTGTGTGAGTATGTGTAGCGACAAAAAGATACTGTAGTCACTTGAGGTCACCATGTTTGTTTCAGATATCAACAAGTTCTTGTGGATGGTTCGTATTGGTGGCAGCACTGATCGTGGAGCTCACATTAAAGAACACGATTACTATACACCGCAGGGTGAATTCAGAATTGACAAGGAAGGATCACCAACTATGCTGAACTGTTTGATGTATAAAATGTGTTATTATAGATTTGGTGCAGTTTACACTGAAGCCAGTAAGTTTATCTTTACAATACTTATTCCGATGGTAGGGAGCATTTTCTTACAAAAACAGAATGTTCCCCTGTATAGGATTTCTCCTTGTCCTGTAACAGCATTGGTCTTCAAACTGGTGACTTGTACAATTTGACAGACATGTTTAGGTTGAATAAGACACTTGAATCCAACAAAAAGTTACAACCTTGATTGCGAGATAACACTCTGTGCCAGTATGGCATTATGCCAAAGATCTGGTTCAATTTTTCGCCTCGCTACATAAAATCACTAACCTTTTTAAATAACTTGCTAATTACATTACTGTGGAAGCAGGTGCAAAAAAAGGCACATGTTTGTGAATCGTCTATTGGATTTACATGTAATACAAAAATTGACAAAACATCTATGTACAATGTACGTATCTTGATATCTGTCTCTCAAATAAAAAAGTCAGATTAGCAGATTGTTTCATTTTCTGTAAACCACTCTCAAGTGGGCTAATATAAATTGTATAATGTGGATATTGTGAACAAACCGGGCTGATGTGAAATGTAGATTTTCTTAATCAGCATAATAGTACCACCGGAAAGTCAAATACTCCATATTTTACTAATGTTTTCTATATCTCTGTTACAGGCAAACCAACAGGTTATGATCGTGTTCGTAATGCAGAGATAGGCAACAAAAATTTTGAATTAGATGTACTAGAAGAAGCTTACACAACTGAACACTGGCTTGTCCGTATTTACAAAGTTAAAGATTTAGAAAATAGAGGTGTTTAAAAAATTTTCATCTGTAAAAAAATGTTGTAGTGAATGGAGTTTGTTTGGTATGGGTCAGATATATATTTAAGAAGTGGATATGCTCCAGTGAAATTGAGTCCCATATGCACAATTTATACACCACTGTCCAATTCCTAACACATAATAAAGGACATTGCTTTACAGTAATGAAATAATATTTCTTTGTAAAAGAAATGACTATTGTGTTGAGTTGGTGAATGCAATAAAAATATTTTAAGCTAAGTTTGAGCTTGTTTTGTCTTAATCCTAGCATGTGTCCCTTATCAAACAATATAAATTTAGTTTAAATCCATGTAAGACTCATGAGAACCATGAGCCTGTTGCAGGTCTTAGTTGTGACCTTTGATCTTTTGTGAGTAGCAGCAGTTGATTCTGTTTGACAGACATATCTGAACTTACATTTATACTACTGAACGAAAGGACTAGATTTTTCCCACCAACACTATGTCTAGTAGATTAATTACGTCATCACAGCATACTTGATTGCCAACATCGTATGTTCCGTGTCCACTACATATCTAAGTTAAACGCCTTCTCAGTGACAGTTCCTAGACAGTCGGACTAATATTCTAATGTTTAACCTAGACACTGACATTAAGTAGCCTACTGTAATCTATATGCAGCGGGCCATTTCTACGCAAATAATGTAAGGAAAGGAATTCCTAAGCAGCTCTTCTGATTAGTTTTCAAAGTTGAGGTCAATCACACAGGCATCTTGAATCTTAATTATGTTGCGACTAAGATAACACAGGTAAAAGATTTAACAATTTTTTGTACAGCCATAAAATATGTCTAAATGGTGTTGCTAAATAGTGCTCGAAAAAGTTTTACAGCTGTACCGAGACCTCAGAACCTACCCTTTGTCCCCTAATAGGTAAGTGACTTGTAATGCTTTTAGGCTAACAGACGGTGCACAGTAGTGGTTAATTTTTTAGCCATTACATGAATAGACTATTGTACTTCCTTTGTGGGAGTATCATCAGTCTCAACAGTTCCAAAGGATAGTCTTCCAATTCCCTGGCAAGTGTGCTTGCTTCCTTTAGTTCTAAATATCTCTGTCGTAATTTTTCTTCTGAATGCGAAAATATCCTCGCAAAATTCTTTATTTCAGTTTTGGAAAATTTACATTCATTTAATAATAAATTTAACAGTCCAATTAAGCGAGATGCTTTGATATTCTTTAAGCATGGTGCTGCTTTAATTACTGCTTGCAACTCTTCCTCAGTGTGAATATTTAGTCTTGCCTTGAGAAAATTTAGTGTGCCACCATATTTTGCAAATATTTTTTCTTCATCACCATGTCTTTTACCTTTAATGTCTAAATCAACAACAGTATTCTGAATCAAAGACAATAAATTTTGTGGGTTTTTAACACCATATTTGTTGGCTACTTCTAATCGATGGTGTACATGTTTAGCTGAATAATAAAATACTTTTGGAATATTGTTTACAAGGACATCCTCTGCAATGCCTCTTTTTGCAAACTCATCAACTATTTGTTTAATGTCTTTGACATATTTTGTAAGAAGATGTTTGTGGCCTTGTTTTGCAAGATCGTGTAATTTTTCTACATCACATTTCAGAATAGAAGCTACACCTGAATCCCGATCTGAGTAGCTTTCTAGAATCTTGGCATCATCAAGTAACTTTTTTAGTTTTACTCTGAAGCTTTTGTCAGTCATAGTTAATACATTTACACCATATCTACCATATTTCCTAGCTGGCTCTAATTGGTTACACCGTTCCTCAAACATCTCATAGTCACCATACAGCCACGTAGCATTGTGCAACATTTGCACTTTTTGAAAACCATGCTTAAGTAGCAATTTTACCTTCCTTTCTATTTGAGAGAAATTAAATGTAGTTAAAATTCTATGATCTCTAAGAACTAAACCTTCCATATCTTTATAGGAACACCGAAATAATTCAACAAATACGGAAAATTGTTCCCAATGTTCATCAAGCAGTTCATCAATAATTTCTTCAGTGTCTGTGATTGTTAATTTTTTAGCTCCAATTGCAATACATCTTGAAAAATTAGTACATGTTCTTGTTCTATTCCAAAAACTGCCATTTTCTAAAATACTGTACTTCTGAACTGTAGGATTGAACTCAGTAAATAATTGGGGAATGGAGTGTTTACAAAAGTTATCATAGCAGGCCCTAGTGTACAGGGTGGAGTATCTACGGCACAGTGTACTTGTGAATGTATGTTTCATGGTACTACTGTCTGTCCAAATTGTGTTTCGTAATGTGTGACCCACTTTAAGCATTTTTGCTGCAAAATAAGGATACACGTTTAAAATGCAAAACAGGTTTTAATAGCATAGATGTCATATCTGCCATATTGTATAAGGGGACGTCCATTAGTTATGTCAACAATTTTTAAGCAATATTTCCCCCCCCCCCTCCCCCCCTTGTCAACAACTGTCAAACTTTCAGTGACCCCCCTAATAAAATTATGTCAACAAAAATTTACCCCACCCCCTACATAAAATTACATCGAATAGCAAGCGCGCGCTCAAAGCGACAGCACGTGGATTTTATAACTGTTACTTGATGTTGC
>JAOXYB010073722.1:0-23682 GCA_028565635.1 Phoronis ovalis
GTGCTGTTAGCTATGACGGTGTTCATGATGATTATCTCTGAGAACATGCCTCCGAATTCCGAAGTAGTGCCCCTAATAGGTAAGAAAGATTCACTTCTCCATAATGTTATAAACATTAAATTTTAATATCAATTGAAAATCAGGACACACGCCTTCTAAAGCTGTTTTTTGTACCAAACAACATCATATCAAGACTTATTTTTAAAAAAGACCCTGGATTTTTTTCACAAAATTTGAAAAATGGCTTATATGAGGAAACAAAAACACATGTCTATATTTATTTTGACAAAACCCACGGCACATGTAAGTATTTAAAAATATATATACATTTGCATCTTGAAATATGGGAATTTTTAACAACAAAATGTGTTTCGACCTTGTCCTAATTTACTTGCTAAGGTTAGAATGGCGGAAAGTGCATGGCAGGTGGCACTCTAGTCGTTTCTAATGATGCAGGAAATGGCACAGTTCATTATCTTTCGACAATTGAAGGAATCATAAATAATTAGCTATATCTATACCCCAATGGATTTTTCTATATCACTGACAAGTATTTGAAAACTATTTTTGAAGCCAAAAACGCTGTTTATGTCAATTTTGGCTAAACCTTTAATTCCGTATCCCCTGAAGCATAGACACGCATTTTAAATACAACGTGAAAAGACGAACGTTTCTTTATTTTCTCTTTCCTAGGTCAATATTTTGGCGCAACAATGATGCTACTGACCTTATCGACTTTGATGACAGTTGTGATAATGAACATTCATTCTCGAGGAACCACAGGCACATCAGTACCAGCATGGTTGAAATCTGCCACAAAAATATTGGCGAAGGTTTTTTGCATGAATTTAGTCTTTGAAGCAAATAAATCACAGGTACAGCACCAGGCCTACCTAACCAGCGTAGACTCGGAACGTCAATCCGCACTCGCGCACCTGTTTCCTACCTTTCGAACCCTTTTTGCGGGTTTCGCGCCGAAATTCCTGCTACTCGAACCGTAGTTTCCGTAAACTTGCACAAATTGCCAGGAGCTCGTACAGATTTCCGGAGACTCGAACACTTGTCGACCAGAAGGTCCGAGTTCCTGGCAACTTGTGCGAGTGCAAGGAAACGATGGTTCGAGTAGGAGGAATTTCGGTGCGATACCCGGAAAAGAGTTCGACTGCATGGTAGGAAGCAGGTCCGCGAGTGCGGATTGACAGTTCGAGTCTACGCTGGTTAGGTAGGCCTGATCGAGCACTTTGTTTGAAAATATAGTCTACATATAGTTATGAGATATATTGACGGGATTTTACTGAAAATGGATTAGTTGGACATTTTGTTGCAGTGTTATTCTATATTTTTTATTAAACATAGCATGTTGCAATGATATATGTTGTATTGCATTTGTTTTGATAACTGCATGGTGAAATATTTTGGGAGACCATCTCTGTAAAGTAAAACAGCAGTAATGGCGACTGAGCATTCCAAGCAACTTCAGTGTAGTTTCAAAAAAAATCTAGAGCCTGCTTCGTGTTTTTTTTTTACATGTGTTAACAAATCTCATCTAATAGAGTGATGTGGATCAGGGTAACTAAATTTCAATAAAATCATCATATAAACAAAATCTACCATGTACGAGAGCTTCTATTCTTTTCATGCCAAAGGGAACTATCTACAGCAGAGGCTTGGAATGACGGCACGAAAGACACTTTAATATTGAATTTTATATATATGCTTCATTTTCAAATTAAAATTTCAAGAAACGTGTAGCAATACTTTAAAATATTTTGCCTATCGCTAATTAACACACTATAAATCTGTATTCCTCACTTGTATTTTAATAAAGGCGTTGCGTTTGAGATGTTGATGCACCGCAAGTGAACTGCTTTGTTTATAATTACAGAATCAAAACAAAAGGCGTTTTTCGAATGGCATAAAGGAAACACTTCAAAGTTTTAGTTTGAACTCCTTAGAACCGTTATTATGTTCATGTACCTCCAGTGAAAGTCGTCAACAAATACGAACTAAGAATTCCTCTGAATACACAGAACAGGTGTTAGGAGAGTTGAGAGGTTTCATTCATGATTTCCGTGAACAGAAGCAGAGTGAAGAGGAAACAGAAAAGCGAGGTGCCGAGTGGAGATTCGTGGCACTAGTTGTTGATAGATTATTCTTGATAACGTTTTTGCTGGTAACAATTGTTGCATCAGCAACAATATTAACGCAGTCAAAGCCACAAACATAAAAAGAAGCAGGAATAAAGAGTATTATACCTATGCATGAAGCTACGGCACGATGAACATATTGTTGTAATAATGTCGTTGTAACTTCGCTTCTGCGCAAAAATGAAAACATATTAATGTGCATTCATACAGGTAATGAACGACTTCCAAAACTAGTTTTTTTAGCAGATTAGCAGTTATATTCGCAAAAAAACTTGCTTGTTTACATTAAGAGTTAAGATTAATAAGGTAAATTTACCTATGAAACACCCAGAGACACCTAGAAGTTCTGGGTCCTACACGTTTTAGCTCCTAGAAGCTGCTGAACGGATTTCAAGCTCGGCCGAACGGATATGTAGCATCTATAGCGACTTCTAGAATGCACGTACGTACATATATGTTTCTAGCACCTAACTTTTCATATAAGTCACATAAATTAAACTTAATTGTGGAAATGTGAATATTAAGTAGTTTCTCAATCGACCTAAAGCTCGACATAAAGCCTTTCATGCACTTACTCGAAAGCATGTACCGAGTCTGTTCCCCATAATATCTGTTCCCCAGGCCAGTCTGGCAGGCTGGCAAACCTTAAATTTGTGATACACCTGGCAAAGGGGAACAGGTAATATATAGTTATATTATAAAAAATAATCCTGTGGACTATTTACATTACTGCAATGAATAAAAGAAGTGCACAGATCAGTAACTCAATAGCCTAATTCTGAAATATCAATTTTTAAGCCAGTCTTTAGATTATTTTTCAAAATTTAGGTTCTTTAAAAATACTACTGAAGGAAGCAACTAGGTCTTTGCTTAAGGCTTCTTGTATCGAGGGGTCTCGTGATGGTATTTTTGTAAAAGATGTATAAATAAATCGATCGGGTACGTTGTTTTGTATTTTTGACATAAGTGTTTCTCGTTGTTTTATATATATATTGGGTGGAAAAAGTCAGCAGCTAGTCACTTGTGTTTTCCATATGGAGATTATGATTATATGTATATAGGTACAGTTGTGAATAAACAAAAGCCAAAAGGAAATCTCTGAAAGTAAAAAGTATTCAAGAAAGGAAGGTAAATATACCACATACTACTTACCGCCCAGATGTAGCATCGGATGTTATAAAAAACAGAAGTCCAAATCATGCTTTCATTTTTGTTTCATTACGATCGACATTCTTGATGTTCAATTTTCCCGTGTTAACATCTGTTAACTAACGGACATATGCTGTACCTTTCCGGTTATTTTACGAATTCCATAACGCCTTCAAAAATTAGTGGGAAATTCAATTAAAACCCAATCTTTGTCAATTTCCGTTTAATGTTAAAGAATTGGTAAACATTCACATCTTAATTTTTAGTGTAATTGATGCAGCAGCAGCACAAAAAGCTTCAAATCGACCTATGCTCGCAAAACATTTCAATATAAATACAGTCGCGATTAGATTGTACACTTGAATATTCCAGATGATATTTACAATATTAATTTTGCAGTACCATCAAGAAATTCTTTAAACACAAGAATATGTAATTTTGATCAAATTTTCTTATAATTAGATACATGTAAAGGTTTCAAAATAAGAATTCTATTTGCAACGAAATTTAGAGACTTCCAAAAAAAATTTTAAAAATTAAAAAAAATATTAAAATACAATAGGGAAAGCCTA
This sequence comes from Phoronis ovalis, assembly GCA_028565635.1. Taxonomy (NCBI): domain Eukaryota; kingdom Metazoa; phylum Phoronida; family Phoronidae; genus Phoronis; species Phoronis ovalis. The sequence goes on from JAOXYB010073722.1 coordinate 3,869, forward strand.
GTAGATTATCCAGCTAAATCAAACTTAGATAGTATGGTGCAGCCTCGTCATTAATGTATTCGCTATCACTTTCCTGTTTCTCTTCTCTGATGCTTTTATTAGCATATGGTAATAAGTAAGAGTCTGCAACAATGTCATTTGTCTCGGGTATATTTTCATAGCGACAAGTGTCTTGAGTATCTTGAGCTCTGTTGCATTTGTTCCCACAGGTACAACTTGGTAATAGATACGAGTCTGTAAGGCTTTCGTTTATATTAGGTATGGATTCATATAAATGACTGTCTCGTAAAAAAGTCACATTGCTCGAGACCCCACTACTATAACATTCAGAAACTGTGTTCATGGCAACTGATGGAGGATCTCCTCGTGGGTTATCGGGCCTTCTATGTCGACGACTTTTAACTATCATAACTATGATGATAGTAAATATTATCAAGACGCCAACTGATGTTAAACCAGCTATAAATAATACTTGTATCTTATTTCCTTTAGATTCCGTTATTTCTATTGTAGTTGTTTTAACTGTAACTGTTACAAATTCAAATTTTATTACAGTTGTTTTCAACGGCGCTGCTTCGCATGAATCGAACATAATCTTGTTACTGAGGAGTTGCCCTCTGATGGGGCTAAAACAATCTATTGACGAAAGCGTATTGTTAATCGAATTTTCTATAATATTCAGATCAAACAGCCATGCCATAGAGCAGTCACAGTGAAATCGATTGTCAGATAAATCAATGTTTTTCGTGCTCATAATCCATCTCGCGTCTTCAGACAAGGTAGTTATTCTATTAGTCGATATGTCAAGTATACTAAGATTATCCAAACCTTCAAACATGGCGTCAGTTATTTTCGCTACTTGGTTGTTAACCAAATACAAGTCGAGCACATTTGTTAGCGCAACAAATGCGCCATTTTCGATTGTAACTACGTAATTGTCAGTCAACCACAGCATCCGAAGGCTGGTCAATCCGTCAAATGTTCCATTTTCTATCACGGATAATTTATTTCTATCAAGATAGAGTTCTTCTAGTAGAGACAACACTGACAATGCACCTTTTTGAACAGTTTCTATTTTATTTTTTTTTATCCACAGGCGCCGTAAATTTGTCAATCCTGTGAACAATCCGTGTTCTATCACTTTCATTTTATTATTATCAAAGTCAAGAGTTTCTACTAGGGACAACACTGCAAATGCGCCCTTCTCTACAGTTACTATTTTATTGTTATCTAAGCGTAGAACGCCCAAATTGACCAGTCCTTCAAACGTTCCATTTTCGATCACGGATAACTTATTATTATTAAGCTTGAGAACTCGTAGTTGAGATAGCATCAAAAACGCATCCTTTTCAACCGATGTTATTTCATTATTTTGCAGCAAAAGATTATGTAGATTAGTTAGCCCCTTGAACATTCCACTTTCTATCACGGATAATTGATTACCAAGAAGAGAGAGTTTTCTTAGTTGGACCAATTCTACAAACGCGCCATTTTCAACAGTTGTTAAATTGTTGTGAGACAGGTTTAAACGGCGCAGGTTGGCCAATCCCTCGAACGTACCATTTTTTATCGTAGATATTTTATTGCCATTAAGGCGGAGTTCACGCAGATTTGAGAATATTCTAAAAGCACCCAACTGAATTGAACGAACGAATGAACATTCCGTCAAAGAGATCAAATGAGTTCTTTGTTTGTATTCTGCTTTTAAACGCTGTTTCGTGACGATTTCACCATCTGGACAGAATCCGTTAGTTACAGAAATGAAGCATACGGCAATTAAACTGACGACGTAAAACCTACAGTGAATCGGAAATAACATATACAAGTTACCGCGCATTTGTACAATTTTTGGAGCAATCAAAATTGTACATGGCATACACATTAAGTCAGTTAATGATCAGAGTTTTTCTTTCGTTTCTAGTGCTTAATAAATTTAATTCAGTAATAAAATAGCAGCTTTAACCAGAACAATTATAACAAAACTTGCCCTCGTGTCTCAATAAATTTTACATTAAAGCATGAATATTATGGTTCAATTGTGAGTAGTGGTGGGCAGAAATAAATACATTGAAAAACTTACCACTGCTTTTTACTCCACGGTTGATGCAGAATTTTCTGTATTTGAGAACGAAACAGGTGATGGCATATTTCGGAATGTCGATGTTCTTCAATGAGATGTCGTTGCAGGATCATCTGCAAAGTAGAATACATTATATACATTTAATAAAGGACGATTGACAGTAAAGAAGCATATCACGTCTAGATATCACAGATATAATAATAATAGGCATCCTTCAGTCTCGAAAGACTATGGAGTTGCGCTCTAGCGAAGCTGGAGTGACCTCTCCAGAGCGCAAAGCCTGGGTAAGTAAGTATGGAGTCGCTGGAATGATCCATTGGTAAGGCAAGCGCCGATACAAATGGTTCCAGTGCCGTCGCAGGAGTTGCCAGAACGTTGCTGTATACAGCCTCAGACTGCCTTGGGGACTCCGACTCCGGATTTTTCCTCAGGGTTGACTCCCGAAGCCTTTCCTATGAGTGGGTATGGCCGCAAGGCAGCGGAGGTTTGAAATCAGAGTTTTCCTTCTCAGATATGATGATATAATTAGTACACAATTAATTTCCCCATCCACTTCAATGGTAATAAATGTTTTTATAATAACTTGCCTGACGTTCTGATCAATTTTTTTGCAGTTACAAATCAAGATAATTATGTCTCTGGCCTACAATTATTTGTTCATACTGGCATGGCCAATAAACTTTTTTCATATAGGTTGGTCACTTGGTGAACATTTCCCCAGCACTTCGCAACATTCCCTTCAACTAAAGAATCCCATCATTTTTTGATAAAAAGGAATTCTCAAAATCTGATTTCCGTAATTTTAAGCAAAATTACATCATTTTTTAAGTAAAAGTGATCAAAACTAAAGAAGAAGGGAGGAAAAAGAAGAAAAAAATTCACATTAATACACTGAGCCCTATTGTCGAGGGTATCACGACTTAGAAATGGTGCAGTTACACCCGATAAAGTAGGAATTAGTGATTTTGAGTATGTGCACATTTTATAAGTTTAAGCGTGGATGTATTGATGCCTGTATCTGCCTATGCGACTGTAACACTGTATAACTTTCAAGCAGGTCGTGGGGATTGTGGAAAGTTCATTTAAGGTTGGTCAAAAAATTATCTACGTTGACCATTTCTACCATTGCTGAGGACCGTGAGCGGAACCGAACTGAAATGGCAATCTGGTAGTCATTTTAAGTGTCTTAGGTACAAGTAGAAGTTTGATTTCACCAATTGATAAGTGTATTAAATACGTTAATATTTACTTACCATTTAATATCCTTACTTCTGTAGTACCTAAGTATTTTTAAAACCTGGTGCTCCGGTAGAAGGTAGGTAGAATATCACAGAGCATAGAGCAGCGGCAACAGTGGGAACTTTTGCATGATATTTTAATGAAATCTCTAATGTATCTGAATAAAAAGTGAAAACAGATTATTTTTGTTTCTATTTTCAGTATATTAAAAAAGTTTAATTAATTGAGGTACAGATACACAGCTAGGTAGCTTTCTTGATATTTGCAATATATTAGCGGTTATCTTCGGCCTATTCTCCCACCTGAGATCTCTGTTATACAGTTTTTGATAGCACCGTTACATTATAAAGTCTCCATAACAAGAACACATTTAGCAGTTCTTTTTTCGGCACTCATTGTGGATCTGCCCATTATAGCAGCTAGTCAAAACGTTTCATTTACGTGAATGCGCGGCCATGATCTTCATCATTATTCATTCTGCACATCAAACGCAATGTTACAATGAAGGTTGTACTGACAAACAAAGTGTTAATAGTACCACGCCGTTTTTCTTCAATCAGTTAAAGTATTCCGATAAAAAACGATAACTGCATGACGACATTTTGCAAAATTCATGTAAATTCAAGAGTTACGCCGCAAAAAATGACCTTAGATCCACTAAAGGAGAATAATGTTAAAACAAAATAATATAAGTCTGTTGTCCTGGTGCGTGATGGTTGACGCAACCAATAACTTTTAACTATTAGATCTAATGTCAGACCGACTATTAGATTAATTTGACTTTACATCCAGTAATTATAAATAGTAATTAATATAATGGGCAAATCGACGAATCAGGAAATTGTTAAGCACATTCAGTTAATTTATCCACATTAATATAAAATAGCTGTATAACATCTAAGCCCGTGGCATTTAGCCAAGTTTAAAACGTGCTAGGGGAATCTATACATTTTTAATTTGATAACTTTCTGTGACAAATTCAAAGGATGACATGACAAATTCAAAGCATGGCATGACATGGCATTTTCTTGTAACATTTTATTTGCAGTTTTGTAGCTTACTTGTAGTTTATTCATTTAAAGATCACTATAAAATCGGGCATCATACATGTCAAGATATCGACGTGTATAGACGTGTACTTTCATGTCATAAAATGCAAGCAGAATCTTTCTGTGACTCACGGTAAAAATCCTCGCGATATTTGGGAGATTTACAAATATGTTAACGATTCTCGGAAACGTATTAAACGAGTACACTATAAAAACAATAAGCTTTGCTGTAAAACTGAAAACAACATTGGTTTTAAACTCATGCTACTTGCTTGTATTCTATGTCGTGAAACCGCAAGTTAATTCAAACATTATTCATACTATAAAGCCTTTTTTATTTATAGTGTCTCCAATAAAAACGGGAATTATGAGAAACAAAGGACGAAAATATAGTAGAAAGATATTTAATGAGATTTATATAAAAGCTATAAAAAATAGGAAATGCCTATTGTAATGGCACAAATAATGCTACATGAAAATATACTCACACAACACCTGCAACTTAATGCCAATAGTGCGATTCAAATCAAGACGAAGACGAAGACAAACACAAAGTTTAATGCTGTTATACTAAAGAGTACTGATAGACCACAGATAAACAACTGAAAGATGCAGCTGGTTCCTACAAATCAAATATTTAAAGCAGTTTTAAAGCTACTACATTAGATTAAATCAATAATTATTTTTATGTCAATTAGTTGATTGCTATTTTTTATTATGTCTAGCGTGTGTTTCGGTCCCACTGTGAGTATTCTATTCGTGGTCTGCAAACAAACATAGAATTGTCGTTTACAAGGTAACCAATGTGTGCTCAGCAGATAGAACGAAACAGCAATACTCCCCTACCCATGGAGCGAATCCCCAGCATCCACCCCAACGCGCAACTAAATTCCCAGATAAAGCCACGTATGTGTTCTTAGAAACGTTTTGCATTCAGAGACAGGTATTGCCACTCCGGTATTTTATCCTTGAAGAAAGAGCCGGGTAAAAGTGCCAGGGTGAATTGGCAGGAAATACGAAGAAAAATGTCGTAAAAATGGAATTTTTCAATTGTTAATTATTTCACTTTGTGTAAAATTGTACCCATTTTCAAATAGAAATGTCTCCATGGCTGCCCAGAGGCAAAAAAAGGAAAGGAGGATATCTATATTCAGTATAATGACATTAGGAGCAAGTTACGGCAATCGTCTTAATCTCTGAATTGTACCTTATACACTTATACACACTTTCAGTGCTGCCAACACTATGTCCACCCGGATGTCCATGTTATTAATTAACCCTAGCTAATATTCTGTTCGTGTTTACATAATAATTATAAACGTTACGATTCTTTTGTGAATTCTGTGGTTTTATGTATTTTCAAAATCGTTCCCTTTCCTCGGAGTGTCACACTTCGTCCCGGCATCTCCCCAGATGAACATATTATGAACGCCTTATTGTCTTGTTTTCAATGGATCAACAATTTTAGTTACTTGATCGTCCTATTCACATGCTTATTATGTTGTTGAGCGAAATAGCACAAGACAGTCCAGATAAATTAAAACTAGGTAGCGCTTTGTCACATTCAACGCGGCGGACTTTTGATACAGGGTATTGAAAACACATTTATTTACAAAAAAACTATAATAAGAAAATTTAGAATGGTTGGTATATCGTTTTCACTTTAGAATTACAAAAATAAACTGGAGGAGTTTTTTCTAGGTGATATGGTATCTAACACCTGCGATATGAACTAATGAAATAGACTTTAGAGGCCTGTTGTAAGAATTCCCCCCTCAAAGTTAATTGACCCCGCACGAAAAATAGAGAGTAGGCGTCAGATATGATTATCTTTTTTTATGACTGAACAGATTATTTCCGCGAAGAGAAACTATTTACTATTGAAGTGGATGAGAAATATATCAATGTCAATTTACAGTAGAGACGATAACTGCAATTGGTTACCTCATGTCATATGACATCCGATGGAATAACAATTTTCTTCTGTTATCAACTACTAGATAAAATCCTGCCTTGTTCATTGAATACTGTAAAATCAAACTTCGATAAAAAACAACATTTATTTCATTTCGTTTATTAGCTAGCACATTTTTCTGATACATATAATATAAACACAACGTATATATTTAATATTTTGAACATCAAATCTATACAACTTAATACAATGCAAATTGTTACAACCTTTCCGTGACTTTGCGGGTTTTGAATAACAGAATAAGAAAATATTTACTGGGAAAGTGTGCATACAGACATCACTACTTCCAAGTTAAAATGTGTCATTTTTTGTAATGCATTCACATTTAAGTTTAAAACATATTACATTAAACTAAAGCATAATTCGTTCGTATGAGCGTCCTGCGTATATACTAGTTGTGAATATAATTGCCTTGGCCTTCCGAAGATGAGCCAAAGTGGATTTACATATATGTATGTATATGAGGTTCTTCTGTTGTTGCTTTACGTCTATAGCGTCCATACTATGTTCTGGCGATTGGCGTTACCTCAGCGGTGAAAAGTAAACCATAAGCCATGAACTATAAATGTGAACTTTATGAAGCAAAATAAACGTTTTCTAACTTGTAAGCTACTTATTCATAGCATAATGTGTATATCGATCTGCATAAAGCGGCGTTATGATTATAAAATTAATATTTGCATATATTGAAATGTAAATCTTGTATTTGGTGCTCTATCGTAAACATTATGAAGAATTGAAAGTTGTGCAGGCGAGAGGTCCAATGCCACACCACCCACTCACTTCTGCTTAGTCAACAGATATTATAAATATGACACAACCAAATGTTAACCTTGACTTTTCGCCATTACATCAGATAATTTTATCAAAACTATTGTAGTATTACTTGAATCACCACCAGATGTCTCAGTTGTGATTATTAGTTGGACCTGTTATTTTATGTAGAAGGTCCGAAGAACTAGCTGTTAACAGATGAGTTACCAATGCTAGAAGAACGTCTAAGTTTCGTGGGAGATCCTTGAGAATATCTTCTTTTATCTCGGGGTGACTGTGGTGGTTTTGGAGGAGGATGTAAAACTTCATTAAGTAACTGCTTTTCGTTTTCTAACTGTTGCATTTCTTTTTTCAATAGCCATTTGTTGTAAGCATCCTCAGATACTCTCGGCTTTTCTCTTTGCAGATGTTGCATGCGCTTAATTTTTTCGTGATCAGATAAAGATGAATCGCTTAATGTTTCTTGTAATATTTTATCCTTTTGTTCCAACCATTTTTGATAATCTGGATTGTTTTTGTGTCTAATTTTCTCACTTTCTTCTTCATTTTTTACAGTTAAAATTCTATCATTTTCTAACTTTTTTTGTTGAATTTTAAGTCTTTCATCAACTTCTGCGCACCATTCTTCGTATGTCTTGGTACCTTTTATATGCATTCGTTTACGCTGTTCTTCCTCCTCGTGCTGTTTTTTAAATTCTATTTCTCTATCTTTTGTTTGTTGTTTCATTTTATTTGTTAACCATTCTTGAAAGTTTCGTCTTCGTACTTCTTCGGTGGCTTTCTCATTATTTTCAAAATTCTCTCTTATATTTAAATCTGGTAAAGTCAAAGTTACTGGCGCTGACTTTCGCCGGGCTTGTGGGTCAAAACCTTCTGGCAAAGGAAGTAATTGTGTTCTGTGCGATATTCTCGGTGAAGACGGCGATATAACCCGGCTATTGCGACGGAATGTAGAGGGAGACGACAAACTTGGCGTTAAACTACGACGCTGCATTAGTCTCGGACTGGATGGCGGACGAGGAATTTGAAATTTAACTCCATTTTGTTGTGCTTTTAAAAGATTATCTGACGAAGCTGTCAAGCTGAACGATCTACCAGCTGCACGGCGGCGATACATTGCTGACATTCTTAAGTCTTGAGTTGGATGAGCACGTTGTTCAAAATCGGGACTTGACCTGAAAAAAGTATATCACATTTTCAGTTACTTTTAATTAACTTTTTCTATTGCTGAAACACAATTTTACAAATGTCGCACTTGTTTAGGCATGACATTTATGAAATATCACTGATGCACCCTCGATTTATGACATGCGCAAAAGATAGGCGTTTACACATTGTCTATTTTCATGTTTAATTCGTGAATACACATTTACTGGGATACTTTCATTATTTTCTCATTTAATGTTCAAGTTTTATCTTAATTTAATGATATCGAGCCGATAACAAGCTTCTTATCAGACAGCCTTACCTATAGCATATAACATTACCTGTAGGTAATAAAATTAGTAACTTTTGACCACGTGCCTGTATATATAATTATGTGGAACTGCCAAAGTAGTTTTGACCTTCAATGATATTCTTCAATTTCCCAGACATTTTATCATTTTTTTTCTGACAAAAAAATGAATTCATTCACCAGCAAATTCGAATTCGTTACTTGAATATTATCAACATTTTTGGTACAATTATAATATTCAGGAAAATAAAATAAAAACAGAAAATGCGTACTTCAGAAAAGAAGACTCGTCTACACTTGAATAATATTCATGAATGACGGGATATTCATCAGTTAAACTTTCATTAGAACTCGATATGCTACACTGCTCGGAGTTGTTGTTTTCTGTGGCATTCACGGGAGTGATACTGATTGATGGAATCGCTGCCGTCGACTTATAGTTCATCTGTAATAAAGTGTTCAAGTTTATAACGCAAAAATCTAAAAACAGCTTTGGCTCTGAACTTAAGTTGTTCGTTAGATTAATTATCTATATGTACCTTCATTATAATAACATTTATGTGAAGGTATAAAATCAAGAAACTATACACACCTTTTAAATGAAGTGTTTTTGTATTTCTAAGAAACACAGGAATTATAACCCCCGCCGGTACTACCATTCACTGTGATTGTATATATGTGTCACACGTACTTCCACTTTTACTATGGGGTATATTTTTTATGTAAATTTGTGCAAGCTGTTGCAATATACAAACACCCCCGGAGAATAACCAGCTCTTTATTCAACTGCATATGCTTGAATTTCATAAACGTATCAAGCACTAGCCTGTCCACAGGCTAAGGAAGGACTAATTATATAAGCATTTATAAGATACTGATAGTTGATAATTTTACTCATATTTCGTCATTTATAACAGTACTATCAATAAATTTATCGTTATTAGTACTGAAAATAGAAATATATAAAATTGAAATCTAGGGGCCCTTAGCCTGAATAATGGTACCAAACAATAAACATTTAAATATGACTAAATATAAGTTACACAATTGAATTTGTCATCACTTTAGGTGATTTGAGTAAAAAAAAAGGTTGAATAATACAAATTTCATTATTCAGACTGAATCCAGTCTAATAATTTATCAAACCCCCTCTGTAAAGAATATCAAATTCGCCACTTCGTGCTGTAAACTAACTAAGCATATTCATTTTTTTAGTAAAAGAATGGTAAGTTTGGCACCCTCAGTTTTATAATGCTTACCAGATCCTTCTTTTATTAGAAGTCGCTGATTACGTGCGTAGTGCCTGTTATAAATTACTAAACATATGGTTAACTTTATATACGGTAGTAATTAATGAATATACAATGACCCCAATAAAATTTAAATATGAATATCGTATATAATTCATGGTTTTCTGTTCCACAGTGCATGTTGCTTGTGGTTGCAGTAGCCAGTTTCTATTATATTAGCAATTGTATTAGATCTAGTTTGAGTTTTATTACGTTTCAAGACCACTTGGTGTCTAAGATAAAAGACATATATTTATTGAAGTAACTGCAATAAAGTAGTGTTAACAATATATAAGGTCATGTAGGTGAAACGTACATGGCACGAACACAGTTCAAAAACATTTCGAAATTGTATGCCTTCTTTATCTTTAAGATTGTAGATATTGCAACCACAAGGGCCAAAATGGGAAGATATAATGAACATTTGATGCTAAAAAATAAATATTATGCTCAACAAGTAAAAATTCAGTTAGATCGGATGCACATTATAAAAGATGCAATTATAAAATTAAGGTACATAATGAGAAATTTTGATTAATGAAAAAAAAAAATAACACGATCTTCTACTTTTGTCTTCAGAATCGGAATTTTTTTTTTGAATAATACTATTACTTGAAATATAGGTCGTTGTAATTTTTTTGTCTTATGCTTTAATGGAAAATTGGATTAGCCTTTTATCAATGATGTTGTTTGATAATTAGTAATACAACAAAGAGGATTAAACTGGATTCAAATTTACGAGTGTAAGAAATCTTGGTACTGTAAACAATAATGATATCGCTTAAATTCTTTTTCAGTTACAATTTTTATTCGATGAAATTTTTATTTGTAAATTTTCAATTTATAGAAATGAAATGTGAGGTTTATTATTTTAGTGCAGTGCATTGTAATGGCCATTTTTAATTATTTTATAAATTTTGCAAATAAATAGTATCATAAATTCAAATATGAAAAACATGTTGTTTTCGTCGATTTTCGAGTGGATAATGCAATTTTATTCCTGTTTTGGGGATAAAATATGTGGAGAATTTTGTTTATTACTAAGTCGAAAACAAAAGCAAAAAGTGAAATTTAAAATTATTAGAATGGTGGATAAACTAACAATCACGTTCATTAAGATGAGTATAGTAGGGCAATTTTTTCTGATTGTTAACCTTTACATTTTTAACATGTATGCACAAATTCAGCGCCCAAATTGGCCGAATGTGATACGCGTGTACAACATTGTAAAATCGACGCCAAAACTAGTACTGTTTAAATTTCACAATTATGTAAGCACTATTCGTGCAAACAGTATATACGGGGATTCGACAGGTTTTTTAAGGACAGTGACCTCTTTTATCACTACAGTAGCTGAACAGTTAAGAAATTAGTGAGATTCGAAAAGCAAACCGTGTCCGTATAGTCCCGAAGACTTATTTAACTAATTTAAAGTTGTTTTTGAAGAATAGAAGATGAGTTCCAATCCAGAATTTAGTTTCAGTTATATGTTCGAAGGACGAGAAGATGAAGACGATATGGCGACGTATTCAGATACTCTTTTAACTTTAGAAATTTTCGTTTTTATTGTGCAAGTTATCGATTTAATATCCACGTCATTTAACCGTCGAATTTTGCGAAAACGTTTAGCACCATTTGAAGGCGCTTTCTCTTGGAAAGCTATAAGCAAGTTTCCAAAGCTTCCAGGTGTTGGTCTAACTGGTCCTAAGGATGATGTCTTACCAGGCCCACCAGAAAGAAAATACAAAGCCGCTGCCTCTAAGTCTGTGTACGGAGCTAAAAGCAAGGCATCAGCTATGTATAAATCTAAAAGCAGGGCATCTGCATATCACGTTTCAAAAAGCAGAGCAAACATGGCTAAAAGCAAGAGCAAGGCCGCTGCCGTTTAAAATGATAGAACGATTGACAATACTTATACTAACTTTTCAACAGCGTAATATACTCTCCCGGGTATGCACGTTCTCATATCGCTAAAAAAGATATCGAACTATATTGTTAAAGATACCGCACATTTCATGACAGTCAGCACAATGACGTTTTATGTGAATTTATGTAAAAGCTGAGTGCAGTTTAAAAACCCATAGTTCAGTCGATTCCAAGCGATTCTCTAAAACTGTATAGAAATAATCGACAAAAATACGAAACTACCTATTTACCTGTATAAATTTTCTCTTCGTAACTTAGTTATATTAGTCTCGGGTACATACACCAAATTGCTTGAGTTGCGTTCTATTTATTTTGGACTTGTTATTATAGCTCTTCCTTGTTGTGTGATACTTTGGCCCAAAAAAATCTTACATGTACTTTAGCATAGCATGCCTGGAGATCCTCTCAAGGATTTGGTAAAGAAACAATCTTAAGTCAACAGCCTATACCACACAATGTACCTCAACTGTTAGTTTAAATTGGTAATGATCGGTACCAAATTTAATATGGTATTTGTTCTTATTAACTCGAGTTTACCCAGTGTGCAAGTCTCAGTAACTTACATAATTCTTATTGTATAACTCATTTTGAATCTTCATTTAGACTGTGCGATGGGTCAACAGCTACTTTTAGGACTACTATAATGAAGCAATATAATGTATTCGGTAATTTCTTTCATTGAAACTCACAGAAGCGTACTTAATTGGAATTACCAATTTTGTCATCCGGCATTTGGAAAGAATCCGGATATGCAATCGATGCCTATGATAACGGGATGATAACCGGCCTGTGTAAATAAGATTTCATATTTATTTCCTAACTTTCCTTATTTGACACTTAGTACACACCCCGGGGTACACACTCACACACTACTACACAATTTTCAATCAGTTTTAATCGTATTTTACAGAATAATAAATATAAAATTAATTATCAAAAACTATACAAATTGGATATGCACTCACTGGCAAGTTTGTATTGATTTAGCTTAGCCATGCAGCACTGATGAAGGTTTCGTGATAACTAGGATATATAAAACTCTTAGAGTTTTATATGTGATAACAACTAATTTTGCACCTTTTCATGCTTTTAGTACTTGATGATAATTGACATATGGAACTCCATTTTTGGGTATAACTAAAAATAATATTAACACAATATTTCCTCCAAAAAAGAAAAAGTTGAAGAACATCATGCGTCTTATGCATAGTCATCAGACCACAAAGATTTCGAAAAATACGAATTCTACGATTGTCGTCAGATGGCACTATGTTGTACTTTCATTCTACTTCATAAAAGCGCGCTTAATTTTATGTGGTTTATGCACAAAAAATTCTAATTCTCAGCTGTATATTTATAACTGTTAGTTTGTTTCAAACTATGGTATTAAAAAGCCCGTTTATGTAGCGGTCTTATAATCAGCTTACCCGTTAGATGTCGCAAGGTAGTAAGAACACATTTGTGCCGAATAGTGAACAATAATAGCATGTGTGAAACAACTACAAAGGAAAACTGTCATTATAACATAAATTGGTCATTTAAATTGGTGATTTAGCTACCCAATGCGTTTCTTTTTACTTTATATTTACATGCCATATACTTATTATATCCATATTTGTTATATCTATTCATTATGTATTGAATAGCATTACAGGATATTATTGTAATTCTATTTCTGATTTGATACAAAAGGAAATGTAACGTATCCATGGCTGGTGTATTTAAAGCATTTCAGACGTGTATTTGGGTGTGAGATTCAAACGTAATTCTATTGCGGTTTGCAACTGAAGAAAAGCTGTAAGGGGGTTGTAAGATATACAGAAAATAAATCAAAGGTGTAACACAGTTAAATAAACCAATTTTACATTTTAAAACATGATGTTATATCTTATAAAACAGGAAACAGTGGTTTTTACGATTGTGACAATGTAAATTTACTTTATCTATTTTAACAAGCAAAATTTGTTTGTAGATCATATAGCTGTTCAAAGGCTGTCACCCCCTTGATATAGACTAGCCGATAAAGTTAAGTTGCGTATTCTCTGGATGCGCCAGAGTTGAAGGTGTTTACTTACAGATTAAGTTACAAACGTGGATTAATATACAATTAATATACCGGAATTTATATACTTGTGAAAGGAGGACAAGAAAAACTAATTTAACTTTTGAAGTGAAAGCGACAGAGTTGAATTTTAAGGAAGATTCTTGAAACTAAATTCAATTAACTATAGGAACAAGTAACTTGAAGATAGTGATGTTTATACATACACTGTACTAAATATTCTGCTTAGTGTTTACTATATAGCTGACAAATTTCGTATTTTCGGGGATCAAAATGACAAAAAGTGCTACACCTGGAAGTGCCATGAGTATGGGTAGAGAAGGAGGACCTTCGTTCATCATAGTGAAGTTTGGCGGTAAGAAAGGCGTTGTACTCGAACGTTATACTGACAATGATGAGAACTGATGAAATAGTGTTTTCTGTATTTCTTGATATATGCTTAGAGCAAAAGCTAAGCCCGGTATCAAGTCATACTGCGAACTTGTTTGCATTTTCAATACGCCATGCAGTCGCTTCAAAAGTCGTCACGATAGAAATTTTGTTTAAAAAATGGCTAGCTTGCATACAATAAAATATATCTTTGTAATAAGGCCAAATTAATATTTTTACAGATAACCATGAGGAACTATTCAACCCCGTATGTAGCACGGTTTCACTTCTCACATGTATCAGACGCAAATGCGGGTGCGATGAAGATGGTAAGTAAAATCAAATGAACAGCACAGATACATTGTACACTGATTTGATATATCTCCGGGGATATATCAGATACTAAAGGTGCCCCGGCGGAAAGTGTACGCATCATGTACATCCAAAATATGTGTTAGATAAAAGATCACGTACCAGTATTTATTGAGAATTGGTATTACTCTTGAATCAAACCGGTGTTTACTAAATGATACTTTAATCAGTAGTAGATCTGTTGATCGAGACTTTAAAATCGAATAGAGTCCTAAAATGAGCATAGACTTAACTTTTCTCTGTGCCAAGTCGATGACTGTAAAGATGCTAGATACACATCATATCATGGCATCATTTAAAATGACATTACCCCGGCGTTATACAAAGTTGGCATGAAATATCTCGATACACGCTTTAATACAACAAACTGTGTCCACAGAGTGGATATTTTGAATTTAAAAATTGGCTATCATCTTTATTCTTCTTTCAGTAACAATTGATCTAGTAGACTTACAGGGTAACCTGAAAAATTTGCGTACTAGATTAAAAGAATATGCCTGTGAATTCATAACCAGCAGAGAAACTTATGTGCTAATAAAAATAGAAAGTAAGTAACACCACTGGGTTTCTAACTAGATAATTTAGGCATAATTAATATTGTCTTATTTATATTAAAGGATATTAATTACTTCAACTTTACATTTAAAAAGTACTAAAACCAGCACACAATTAATACATAGCATTTTCCTCTTTTCAGAACAAGGCGAAAAGGAACCAAATAAATATGTATCTTTATTAGAAAATATAGACCAAATTTATCCCGAATTATTTGGTAAGTAATATTTGACAATGTTATTAGATATAGATACAGATCAGTTGTGGCCCGATAATAGAAACTATGTTTTTTCACTGCTGCCCATTGCTATCCACATTTCAATTTGTGCCTGGATATTGGAATCACACCACGCAGTGCAGGTAACAATGTAATTCATACGTTCCGTTTCTGTTTATGTAAAAGCTCAAGTCTTGATTTGAAGCGGGCCGGGATTTGAAGCATCTTGGTCAATTGGATCAGTTTACCTGTCGTATTTGTACCTTTTCTCTACTGGATGTAAAATAAATATGATTCCATACGAAGGATGTTTATATAATCTAAGTGATATCTAAGTGACAGACAATAAGAACAATAGGTTGCGTGGAAAGAATACGTTGTGGTCACCGCCCATGTGCTCCTTAAGAAATAATACTATTCGGGTCTGGGATTCAGGTTCTACAGTATAATATCAATGCATACAATGTATGGCTATGGTTTTTCGTTCATTGATTTAAACATTAATTACCAGAAAAAATACATTTATTACACGTACCTCTTATATCAGTGCAACCTTAGGTAGGGAATTATTATGCATTACAAAATGTATTCACGAAATCCCGTTATCGTTCGTTAAACAATAAAAGTTTATGGCAGTTGATAATACACAATGAACGCCCAATGAACTTGTTTATTCGATGTGTTTATCAAATTTAGATTATGCCAAGTCAAAGTATTATATAGTATAGTATTGATAAAGAACATGTCGTTACCTTGGTAAATAAAAGGCTGGAGATATTTACTTTATATAAACGTACGATTGTCCTTGCACACGAAGTATTCCGGAGCAAATGTTCACCCGTTGAATGTGAAGAATTATTCGTTTTACAACATCAAATATCTTTCCTGAAACATAAATCGCAACTGTGGAAAATGAAGCAATTATAGTGGTAAATAATACTTGTAATAAATACTTATAATATTAAAAAATTAACGTCATTGACAAAATATAGCTGTTTAAATACAATACAAATTGTAAAATCTATATCACACACCTGTAATCTGTTAGAATTTAAAATATACAAACATTTCCATTGAAACATTGATTTGTTTGTTTAGAACTGGACATACAATGAAGTGTTTGCTGTTCTTATATTCGTGTATGCAGCAAAAGCCTAATTTTGAAAACTTTTAAAATTCATGTCATCACATGCTACTGGGTTTATTACAATGTATAACAGTGCAAATATTTTAAAACCGTTTGTTTCTTTGTTCCGAACTGGACATACAGTGTAGTGTTTACTGTAGTTATATGCCGTGTGACAAATTTTAAAAAAAATATTTATTTAAAAGGGTAGTCCAATCTCCTGCAATGCAGTAATGTTTAAACAGTAACGCAGGTTACACTAATTTTTATAGAATTATACAAATATTATTGAGCTGATTTTTAATAAAATGTCAGAGATTATGTACAAAATGGATTACACTTTTCCTTTTTTAAGTTCAGTTAGATCTGAAGTTAAAGTACATACAAGGTCCGCACTACATATCTCTGTATCCGAGATACTGATGCAGGAGATTCAAATTACACGTACATCAATTATACCGTAACGCCCAAAAGATATTTGCAAGATATCAAGTCCATAATTTTTAACTTACGAGATCAAATAAGTATTATTACACCTATGATTATCTCAAGGGATTATTTCATTATTCTACGTGGGAATCCGGCATGTTTATAATTCAGTAAAAACGTTTATCAACACAAATTTCTATGGTTGACATGCGAAAACATATTGTCAAGAATCTAAAGTCACTTTGCAACTAATAGAAAATTAAATATTTGCTCATATTCTTATGTGATTTTCAATTCACTACCTGTCGTTACATTAACCTTTATAACTTATTCAAATATATTATGTTATGATATTGCAGTATTAAATATTTTGATTGCTTGTCTAAGAATACTGTTGAAAGTCAAAAATCAAGAACAATATTCTTTTATTAATTCATATAAGTTATATTTCTTATGTTGTTAACAGAAGTTGTTTCTGCTACATTACTTGTCATAATACATTTCAATAGTTGGTGCACTAGCTACTTTTGAAATTGCATTCTATGATATAACAAAAGTCACAATAACAATAGTTCAACCTCATAATTTCGGTTGACCGGTTATTGCATATAGGAAATATGCAAGCAAAAAGTGATAGGAACTGTTTATTTTTTTCTATTAATTTCAAAGACACCCATTTTGCAAAACAGTATTAACAGTTCTCAATATAAAAAGCACAGCCTCTATATTACCTGTATGTCTCCATTTATGATACATGCGGTAACTAAATTGCAAAACAGTAGCCAGAGATATTAAGTGATCATAGTTCTGAATAAAAATGAACGAGTTTTTAATGTATTGTTTTTCCATGTGTATTCAATCAGTTACGTGATAAATAATTTTAATTTACCTTTGCTGTAAGTCAATTAAGGCATGCGGCAAGCTAAACATAATGAAAGAGCTTACCGAAGTTTTCGATGCCATCGCGAAACTTATCACACGAATTGTCTTTATATATTTTTCAGCTAAACTTCAAGCTATGTCAAAACCTCCACTTAAAAAAGGACTTTCAAGATGGAATGCTATGAGCAAGAAAGGACTCATGGTAAAGAACTTGGCAGGAATTGCAGGTGGGACTTTAAATATTACAAAAGGAAACAGGAATTCCGGCAAAGGAAAGAAACTACTAGGAATGACAATATAAATAGTGAATAAACGTTTATAAACCCTTGATGGGTATATGTAATACATTCAACTGAAAGCAGGACTCTTCTATGCCTCTTCGAGTGTCATCAAAGACGGTGGATATTTTGGAAATCATAACCTGAGATTTAATCGAAGCAAGAGTACAAAACTCCAAATTCTTTCTTCTTTTTTTTACTAAATTGCACATCATGTTTTTCACGTATATAATGGACCCACAAATAAAGAAAAAAGGTCGAAATAGAAAACTGCCCACTTCCAAGTTACTACCACCGTAGTAGCAGGCACGTTATAAGCCAAACATTGTATTAGTTGTTAACTTATACAAATGACAAATGATGCGATTTTAGTTGGAGTGATAAAACATGATTGCTGATGGAAATTCTGATGATGGTCGACTCATACCAACAGTGAATGGTACTTCCTAGTTTATTATACAACATTTTGTGTTGTGCCAAAGGAGAGAGTAGGATAAAGACGAACAATAAATTGGTACTGATTCTATAAAATAGTCACTATATTTAAAAATAATAAATCAATAACATTTTTATGTAATCAATGATTTCTGATCATTACAACATGATTTTAACAAATTGATCACAAAACAACCAGATTAGTTTTCTGTATACTACTCTACAGCATCCCTATGAGATCACTACATGAATCTGTTAAGAAAATGTAGGAAGCAGTCTTATTTTCAAAAATGTCCAAAATATAGTTTTTTGAAAAATAAATAAAAACAATTGAAAATCAACTAATAAACTGTGGGAAAATTTGTTTATCATAAATAGAATACTGTAGATATATAACATCTTTGCACTGAAAATATACAAGGCATGAATTATGGTCAACATCCACCACATAAGAATAGAACAACTTTTTTCAGAAGTATTATATATTTAACCTCAAATTCTTTTTTACATTCTGATCACAGGAGCTATGGAAAAATGTGTTACATATGTCACATCATCTTATACATCGTTGTAAAAGTCCATAAATATTAAATTTTACCGATAATGTGACGACACCATCTATATTTCTAATGAGTATGGAATGTAACTTAATCGGTCACCATATAAAACAAACTGCAAATAATCAGCCCATAATCAGGAATGTTCTTTTAATTTCAATTTCAAATTGTACAATAGGCTGTATTATTATTATGTACAAATGTGCCAGTATATTCACTTGCTACTCCATTTTACAATAAATTAGTCAGTTAATTAATGTGAATAAAGTTTCTTCTGTTTGCTATATTTGCAGGAAATTGAACACTAATCATACAAGATTGAATACTGTAGAGATGAATTTACTCTTTTTCTGAAAAATATATTGCACTTGCTTTCCCTGCCAAAAGACTGCGTGGGTTGCTTGTGAAATGTGAATTGGGATGAACATACAATATTTTTTCCGTAACCTAGCTGGTCAAATGCTGATCAGTACTATTACTATTTCAAAGCATACAGCCAGCGAGTATACATTAATTTCTGATTAATAAATAAAAACATCCTGTTAATAAAATTGCAGATGAACTTTAAAATTAAGCTGCAACAGTAGTAATTGTAAAGAACATCTATTCATATCAAAAGCAGAAATTGAGCAAATAGCTCGTTAACGGCAAGTCTATTTTATAAGCTTAAACACATACTCTATTATCTGCTAGCACCAATATTCGTATTATATAGTAAGCATGGTTCTAATTTGGTAACCCTGA
>JAOXYB010073833.1:0-10998 GCA_028565635.1 Phoronis ovalis
GAAAAAGTATAATTTATCATCACTTTAGACAATTTGAGTAAAAAAAATAATCATTATTCAGACTGAGTCCAGTCTAGGAAGGGACAAATAAAAACAACTATTTCTCTAGACATCACGCTAATTCATAGCAAGGTCTTTCTGATATTTCAGTAAAATCAAATTCTAGCAATAAGCGATTAAAATTGTGTATAGTCGAATGACTTTACGACCTTTAGTTTGTATTATTTGTAGCAAAAACAATGTTGTGTATATTTTTTTATAATTATCATGTACGGTGTTGTCCATATAGCTGCCTAACCTGTTCTTCATCACCCTGCTTCAGTTTCTGAAGCTCCTACCTTAAAAAATAGTATTAATCGTAAAAAAGCAACCACAGCATTCCTCAAAAAGGCAAGATTTACTTAATATCAGTTTCAATTTACGGTTGCCAAGAAATAATCTAACTAAGTGATAAACCTTAAAATTCGACCTTGTAGCTAAAAGGGTTAAGAGGTATCATACAAGCAAAATAAAAATCTGCAACATTAAATTAACAGTTTTAATAACATATGTGTCATCTGTCATAGAATTTTCTACCTTGGTACAACCAAGCACAGCGACTCAGACAGCAAGAAAGAGACCGAGTATGAAGACGAATGTACTTTGAACTTGTGATGTATATTTATAACTATCACAGATAATTCAAGTTAAATCCGGTTGAAGGACAGTGTATTAATCACCCCAGCGTGACTATACACATAGTAAATATAGGACGTGTTTGCATAACAAGTCAAGTAAAGTACATTTCATTCATCACTGTTGTGGTTTCATGGTATGCAGATAGTGGTTTCTCAATATAAGGGATTTCCCGGGTTATTTCTCTTGTGTGGTTTAGTGCATAATGGTTTATTGTAAAATCAACAATTCCCAGAATGCGCTTTATTACTCAATTACTAACTACGAATTATGAGTCAATCTGTTCTTGTCCTTATCTACTAGGAAGTGTATCTATTTTTTTATCATGTTCGTGCTTACAATTATTCAAGACTTTTACCTATAATAATTATCTAATTACTAAAATTAGACCTACAGCGTATTCCTAGAACTGTATATTGCTGGAGGCATCATGTACTTACAGTAATTGCCAATTAATACTTAATAGAGTAATAATGATTAACAACCAACTATTAGATAAGAAAATCAGCGTCTTATATAATTTCACACCTTTTTATTATGCGTATTTGTCGTCTTTGTGTTTTAGGAAGGGTAACCTAGCATACTTTTAGAATGAAACAAAAAACGAAATTTAGCATGATATAAAATATGAAATAAGAGAATGCATCCGCATGAGATCTCAATTTAAAATCAAATTGAAGAAATATTGAAAATGACATATCTATCTAGTTGAGAATGAATTACAGATACATGCAAATAAAAAATGGTGGCTAAAAATATTTTATTCGTAAAAAAAATAAGTTCAATGTTTTTCTAATGTACTATTCTTATCTATAGTCATGTCAGGAATGCTAACTTTAGATAAATATAGAAATGATGATATGCCTGCCGAATATACCTGCGACTGCACCCTGTTTCCTAGTTTCACCTATATTTGTGTTTATATGAAGGACGGTATTAAGTGATATCACGCGCGAAGAATTAGTTTATTCATAAACAAAAAGAACGCTCCTCGTTTTATGTTATTTTTGTGTTACTATGATGAAATAACGTCTTTACGTTATTGTAACAAACACGATCTGTTCTGTTTCGTACTAGTTTTAAAAGGAGTGCAAAATGTATTTTGATGATATCATAAAAGTTGAATAATACCTTTGAGGAATCAGTGCTGTTTAGTAGATTTTGGGAATACAATAGAAAATGAAACCAACCCTTCAATACAAGCCTGCACCTCCGCATGCACTAAATAACTAAAAAACAATCACAGCTTCATAAGTTATAAATATTATTCAGGAAATCAACAAATCTGAAATGGCAAGAAACACAATACAAAATTACCCAAAAATATTTAAGAGTTGCACGAAACAGTAACAAATTAACCAATCCTGTACCTATTCTCAAACGACAAGCAGGAATAACCCATATTATTAGAGTATGGATTAGCAAACTGATACAACAAATCTGGACTAGCGCGAGACATAGCCACAGTTATGGGCTCAAAATCTTCATCTTCATCTCTGATCCCGTCACTGATCAGTTTCGGTATCCATCTTCTAACATTTAAGAATAAATAATCCAATGTTCGCTCAAATGCAATAGTTATGAGTTATCCTACTTATACTGTTAAGTGTAGCCGTGGTAGTAGCATGTGATAAAGCAGACGACGTAGCTTTGTCTCGATTTCTAGACATTTATTCAGGGGAATTTGTTGAGCAGTATCAACGTCTGTATATAACTTGACAAGGAAATAAATTGATTTCTGTAGCAGTCTTTCATTAATCCCATGGATTAACTTTTTTTACACTAGCGTCTGAACTGGGTGAAAATGCAATTTGTTGGGTTTTTTAGGACGTTGGTTTATCATATCATATATATTTGCTGTTATTTCATCTACAATTTAGCACAGCACCAGCAAAAACAGTGTCGCTCGTTATATGATCGGTTGTCTTGTTATTTTACCGAAGCAATTCGATACATCTTGCGAATTTTAACTCCATCCAGTAGATAATTGATTTTTGGCCCCTGGTCAATTAAAAGCATTTCTAAGAAGCGCCTTTATAGCTATAAAGCATGTGGATATTCTTTTATATAAGTCTGTAAAGGTTTTGGTAGAGGTAATTGAGCTATATCACGGTTGCTACTGAGATTGGACATGATTGTCTTTCTACACAGATGCTGCAAACTGGAAACTTGCTGGGAGACAGGCTTTACTAACAGCACCGGCAAATCTCTTCTCCCACAACTTTCAAGCCATACGCAACGTTTTTTTGTGTTGTGTTTACTAAGTTTTATATAAAAATTTACAAGCTCAATTATATCATCAAATAAAGGCATTTGTCCTGATAACGAGTCTTCACAATCTAGACGAAATTTCCCAAGTTCATAAGCAATTCTTACACTAGTTGTCCCACGTTGCGTTCGTATACTTAATGCAAATAAATGTTTGGGATCGGAGCTATTCCTTAATAAAAATGCTCCTTCATCAGAGTTCTGCAAAATTTTCTTCGCCTGCTGCCTTGTAATATTTTCATAAAACCATCCACTTGTCTTCAACATTAGCAATGCTGAATTGATCTTTTTGATATCCACTTCTGAATCTACTGCTGCTGGTTTGAAATGTATGCTTTCCATGCTATTCTTAATTGCATCCATATTTTGTATACACATTCTGTTTTTTGTATCGAGTCGTTGGATACGAGGTATCACAGTCCCAAATCTGTCGTTTAAATCAGGATACTGCAGAAATGTCGGCATTTATGTTTTTCATAAAATACCATCAAGAAGGAAAATATTTCTGCTTTACTTCCTTAAGCTGTGCGATCAATTAATACAACTTGAGTTGGCTACTAGTAGTTCGGTCTACTAGTTACATGCTAATTTTAAACGAAATTGAACGTTCTGAACTGCGTTAAAAACCTTTTACTGTCTTTGACTTCGTATTAACAGATGTTAACAGCACTGACACCCTTCTTCTATTAAACTTGTATATATACGTACTGTTTTCTATCAATTCAGTTTCCAAGAAATTCAAGTTGATCGAATCAAGCTCTGAGACGATTTACTCGAACTCGACTGTGTTTCGAGGAAATCCCAATATACTAGGTCACGAGGTCACAATCCTTATAAGGCAGTGACACGTGACCGGTGTTGTCGAGAATATAGCGGTTGAAAGAAATTCATTCACTGAAATTTCCTAGAAAAATTGCGTTTTTCATTAAAACGATGATCAAGGGTTGTTGCCGATAGAAATATAATTGTGTTTAATCAGCTGATTTATCATATGTTATTTAATTCTCATAGTTAATTCTTGATAACATTCGGGCTTTTAAAAAAGGATTAAAAACGGGGATTTCATTCAAAAAAGGTCTTGTTTACCCGAGTGGGCGAGGGTTTGCAGGTGTTTAGTATGATTCAAAAAATTGTTTGTGTTTTGAAAATTTCAACGAAATTAGGTGGGAGACGAAATGTTATGAATTATTGTTCATTACACAATTGCTTACTTAATGACTTTGCTGTATGGGGGCAGCGTGAATTCCGGTTAGGTTTCCTTAATTAAATAATAACAAGAATAGGATAGGTCAGGCTAGTCGAATCACCGGGTATCATACCGAGTGGCCCCCAAGGTTTACGTATTTGTTAAAAACTAATATATATGTAACTAATTAAGGAAATGAAATTTACAATGAAGACCAATGAAGGCTACGTTACTTTTTTTGGCTTTTTTCACATTTACTTTTTCTTTAATTGGCAAAGAATGCCGCAAGTAATCTCGGTGATAATTTAGTTCCATCCCTGGACTCAGTCATGAATATTCCATACAAGAAAACAGAATAAAATAGCATAATTTCCAATTAAATTACAATTTAGACCGTTCCAGTTTCTTAGAAAATTTATCAAAACAAACTATCATAAAAACAGGGTAGTGCGGTGCGTTTTCAACAACGGCTATAATAACATAAAAATAAAAGCGAGTTCTTAGAAAAGCTGTTTCTTAGCTAGTTTAGATAAGAAAAGTCACTGGTGGCTTTTGGGGAATCTTTTGTTTCAACTTGAACTTAGGGTACAAGAATGTCTTGTTTTTATATAATTTTTTTAACAACGAATAATAATAATGTTTTTATAACAACACCATACTCTACCAGAGGCCACCAGTGACTTTTCTTATCTAAACTAGATAAGAAACAGCTAAAGTTATACACGACCTATGAATCTTCTATTCTTCCATAAAAAGTGATTAAAATTTAACCAGATACTGTGAGATGACTTTTAGTTGTTCGAATCAGATACAATGCAAAAACTTTCTACCAAACGTCCCGATCCCCGCACTCCAGCATGATAAGGGATCGGATGATCGTTACGAAATTCGAGGAAAAGTCACGGTCCTCGAAACTTGGGAAAGGGGTAGATTTTAGATAAGGACTCCTTGAAATTAATCAAAAATAGGGCATAAAATCGAGGTAATCATGATCAGATTCATACTAAAACGAGTAAAACAATGAGGGGAAAACTTTGCTCTTGTTTTGTTGTTTTTCATTGCCTTAACTTCGAGTCCAAAATATCACTATTTTAATAAAGTAATACATTTTTGGTTCTGGAAAATTGTAGATGAGCTAAGAAAAGTCGGCCATAAAATGAATTACCGGTGACCGGGACGGTGACGGTAAAAATCCAAAATGATGCTTTTCGTAGCTCTTTAATACTACTCTAACTGGAGAACCTATAACTTGTAAAACACTATCTAACATCGTTATCAAAGCATACATAAACATTAAACAATGAATAGCTCATTCCCAGCAAAGCACGATCCTGTACTATGCCGTTATTGGATGTATTGGCATTTGGGACAGAGCTAGACTGGGTCAAGTCTGCCTGGCCAAATATTTTATTTTATTTAATATTTTATTTTCTCAACACAAAATATCATATTTTCAGTTATTAGTCGGTGAAAATGTTTATACAACATAAAATATCATAATTTCAGTGTTTATATATACCCCTGTTTTATATATGGCCTGTTTTATATATAAAAGGATTTGATAAAAAAAATTCAAAACTTCAAAATGTAAAGTAATAAATAAAATCTTTGTTTAATGATTATGAAACATAAGATTAATAACATTATTAAAAAAAATTATCAGCATCAAAAAATCATTTTAGACTTGTGCAAGTCTAGGACAGAGCGTAAGATACTTCGCATGGAGCGAGGCCGAGAAGTTGGCCAAGGACCATGATAGGTGGCGTATTTCTGTTGTAGCCTTATATGTCCCAGAAGGGATGAAGATGACTAAGTAAGTAAGTAAGTAAGGTACTTCCCCTCGGCACGGCGGGGGAAGCACCATGTTAGTTTAATAGCTGGCCTAATTTCCACAAATAGATGAATGCGCAGACTTACATAAGTTGGCTCTGTTATTATAGATAATTGAAATAAATATCATATAATTAAAAAAAATTACTAAAAAACTTCATTTTCCTTTAAATTTAAAGAATAAAAAATAGGCTTCTCTTGCTTACTTAAATTTGCTTTGATTTAAATGAAAAGAGAATTGGCTCTAGACTATTAACACAAAATAGAAACATAGTAACATAGAAGAGTCATAACACATTAGCATATATACCCAAAACATATGTTTGGTGTATTATTAAGCACTGTAACAGAGCCCGGAGCCCAGTTTATTGTAAAAACTGTGTATTATAATGCTCAGTTTATAGTATACATTGTGTATTAGTATTAACTACAATCAAAATTTATAAAATCCAATTAATGTTTCTAGCGACTGATGTCTGTCTAATGAATGCGTTTCAAAATCAATCCTTTACAGCAAAAACTTTTATGAGAGTCTCAAACCGCCAAAATGATTTCTTAGAAACAGAAACTCCTGGAACCGCATCTGATAAGAAGTCTAAAGTGGCTTAAGAAGCCATGAAGAATGCGTGCCAATTAGCCAACACTGCCAATTAGAAACATTTTCCAAAAATATTTACGATGCGGGAAACCAACATTGGTTGAGGCGGATTCCTAATATGGAAGCTATTTTTTGAAATTAATGATAATTCTACAACTGTTCGCATTTATTTTAAAATATTCATTTTTTTGTTATTTTAGCAGCAGAATGGATTAACTACTTGTGATTATTATTTTTTAAGTAAAGAAGGAAAACTTGCAAAGCATTTTTAAATAATATGCTTGAATAACAGAATATTTTTTAAAAATTCAATTGTGCACGACTACAAAGCCGACCAGTAATAGCCAACTAAGCAGGATCTGAGTCCAGATAACACGGACACATGCATGCATGTGGTTATTAACTGAATGCATTTATGTCGGCTCCACTCCAAACGTTTTCAAAGACATATTGCGTCAATGAAACTAAAGTTATTTTACCCAATAAAACCATGCAAGAACACTACGTATTTGATAAGAACGATTCCAAGAAATACATATGATACTGTTATAACAAAATGTTGTACGTAACTGTGGTTTTAAGCATCCTAAATAATTGTAGACATTTTTAATCAAAAGTATTCTGGGTGATTACCTAAGTGATAACCGAAGCTAATTATCCTTACATTAAATTGATAATTTTTTTTGGACACGCCGATACGGATTTTTATCTTTTCACTCCAAATATTCGACCATTATTGGTCAAGACTACTATATAGTGGCTGCCGGGAGCAGTGATATAGATCGATTACATATTGTACCTTTTCAATTACTGGGGAATATTTCATTGTAAAATTTTTGTCCTGTCTCTGTTCTGGCAGACCAAGGATATTAAATAGAAACAGACTCCTGATTAAAATTTATCAACTTACTGCATATAAAATTAACATTTTTTTTTTGGAAACAATCTATGTTCAAATTATACCCAAAAAGGGTATCAGAGAGCAATAAAAAGCATTTTTCCGACGGAGGCCCCTCGGACTCCCCCTGTCCAAAGGAACTACCCTCCTCCAGCATACACCTTCTCGTTTGACCAAGGCCGAGCGCGGCGTAGTTCCTCAATCCCACTCCTCTAGGCTATAATACACCGTATGCAAAACTTTCATGCCAAGATTAAAGGAAAACACCATTTGTCATTACTTATTAATAATCATTATCATTAAATAAAAACGAATATAATACTTGTTTTAATTTATTCACTTCAGACACTATAAATGAAGATAATGATGACAAAAGGGAAAATGAAATTCAACAACAATATATTTTGGGCGTAAGTATTGGTTTGGCAGAGTGTTTGCTATGACGTGGAAGTATTTGGCATGCTGCATAACACACAGAAGCACAAGATGTGCTCGTCAGGCAAGGGTGGCATAGATGTCAAGCACAACAAACACGAGTCTATAAGGGAAACTAGACTTTTTATCAGCAAGTGATTAGTGTTTGGTTAGCAATATTTGTGATATTAAGCAGTACTGCGTTGATGTTAGCCAAAACATAAATGCGCATTACATCGTATGCTCCATAAATGATGTATTACCAGACAAAAATTCCAAAAAAGTGAAGCGCGACACACATTGATAAGGTAAAAAGTGACACGGTATACGCCCAGTTATTCTTAAAAAATGACATGAGGCACACTAACTTTAATTTACTTAAATGGTGACACAGGGACACACTCATAAACAAAGTAGTTAGTTCCAGTTTTATTTCGATGAGAAGCAAATTTCAATGTATTTTGGTATCCTGGACTTGGTTAGCTGGCGAGAAAGTGTAGCTACATTTTTAAACAAATAAATATGATATAGTCATGCAGCCTTTAGATTACAAAGTTGGCCCGTATGGATAGTATATCAATTTATTTATTTAAAAAAAGTACAACTACACTTTCTCGTCAGCTCACCTTGGTCCTGGACTTATAACCGGATCTTTTATATGTCATCCTATAATTATTTATTGACATTACATACCAGAGGCATACCGGGCATTAAATTTTTAATAAGAAGCGCATTTTATAATGCATTTTATTGTCCCGGGTGTTAACCCATATCAACCTAACTACATACTAATCTCCTGAAGCTCAACCCGGATACATTCCATAATACACTGACGTACTCATCCTTATAACAGAGAGCAGCCTCAGGATATCCTGGTAAATTTAGCAATGTTACGTATTAAAGCATATTTTGACAGGTATCAGACTAAAACCCAAATCTCGCAACAGACGACGCTGACCTAGACCGATAAAATGCTGCAAACAAAAAATTAGCATGGACCCGCAATTGATAAAAATATGTTGAAAATATTACTAAACGTTGTACTAGCCGAATTTTCAATTGATTACTACAAATTAGCATGCAGGCAATTTTATATGCCACTAGATGGCGCATTTAGAAGTTACCTTCTAATAATGATTAAATCGGCATAATTCATAAAACTACTTAAATAAATAAATAAATAAAAACTCGTACAAATATAGATTCAACTTAAAAAAAACAACGCAAGTTGTTATTGTTCTAAGGTAATTAAATTATGACTAAAGAATGAACAGCAGGAAATGACGTCATAACACCTGTTTTTAACCTGGGAAACTTTACAATACAAAGGTTGAGAAACGCATCCAAAGCATACTTACCTGGCACAGGGGATACGTTGATCAGCAAGGACGTTCCCCCAGGAAGAGGCCTTTCCATTGCACTTCGGTTGGGCTGACGCTTGCGATAACCCCAAATGTGGGTTACTCGGGTGCATAATTTGTGATAGTGGGGGACTGCGTTCGCGCTAACCCCTGATTCTGAACTAAAAGCAATGATATCTTAAAAATCCGGAATGCATTTTTTCTATTTATATAGTAATAGGATGTGATGTGAAGATAATAATTGTAATAATAATATAATAACGTCTTATCTGTTAAATGCCAAAAACAGAGATGGGTTCGTATATTTTTGAGGGGACCAAGAAATTATCACTCTCAGACAGTTGTACCGTATACTGCCTTTTAAAATAATAGTCAATTGAAATAAATACCAAATAGTTCAGTATTGTCTAAAAACTTTAAAATATCCTTTTAAATTTAAAGGAAAGCTCACTATCTCAAAATGGTAGGAAATTTTCAGAAAGTAGCTTTTCGTGCATTTAGAGATCATCAAGAGGTCACATGTCATTTAAAGAATACAAGCTTAGTAGCAACCCTGCCTTTGCTAAAAGGCTATCTAATTTGCCTTGGAATTTAAAAGAGAAAAAAATGCCTTCTCTAGATGAACATACAAAAATGTATATTACACATCATAAACATATGCTAATTAAACTACTCTTAAGCAGCTTTTACTAAACCTCAGTTTAGCACAGCAGTGCGTAATACTAAAATAAATACTAAAATCCAAAGAATGTTTTAATGACTGACGCCAGTCTACCCGCCTCAAAATGAACAAATACAACATCTTCAACTATATCTGTATATGTTACCTAGAATAACTTTGCCAATTACTAAAATCACATTCTCCCCGACTTTTTGTTTGTTTAAAATGCATCGAACTAGAATATATAACTTGAGATGTGGCAAGGCCACACCAGAAAAATATAGTTTACCATGCGAAAGCCTGTCTAAACCTGAGTATGTAGATAACGGCTTTTTTGTTTTGTAATAAAATGTTCTTTTTAAGTAAGAAACTTTATAAAAAAATTATATATTTTAGTCTTCAGATTATATAACTATTTACCTATTTCTTTTATTATAATCAGCCATTCATTAATAAAATAATGATGGCTAAAACGGTTTAGCTTCAGGCTAGATTTTTGGTAATGGAAACTTTTTCGATACAAGTTCTCTATATACAAAGATGCGTAATAATAATAATTCAACCTGTGTTTTAGCAAATAAAATGAAGAAATAGACATATAAAAGTATAAATTTTTAAAAAGTTAACACTAAATTTTACAAATCCTGAGGTCAAATATAAATTTGAACACATATCCTGATAAAAGCCATTTTAATGACAAAAATATGTCAAAAACCCTTGCATCTACAAATAATAAACATTGCACAGCTGTACATATTTATCTACAAACTATCTCAGATTTTAAAAATTTTACTATTTTCAAAAATTATGATTTTTTAAAACTTAAGTCAAATCAAAATCCTGACCTTTAAACTTTGAAAATTTGTAACTTTTAAACAAAGCAGAAATTTAAAAATTTGAGATACTATTTTGTAGATCTATATATTATAATATTTACCAAGTTTCTGTTTTGTGGGTGCAAGGGTTTTTGACTGAAACTTTTTAGACTATTAAAATTCGAAAAAAAAAAATCTTCCCAAAATGGACGCTTATGAGAATTATTTTCAACCTGCCTTAGGTTTATCATTGAGGTATAACCTTTTAAAAAATGTATGTTTGTACGTGTTT
>JAOXYB010073833.1:13650-23656 GCA_028565635.1 Phoronis ovalis
TTCCATTCCTTCCCTTTCAAATGCTGTTAATATTCTTTGCTCTTCTGGACACAACTTTGTATCTACAGAAAAGTGGGTGTTTTCATCACTTATGAAACTTTAATTACATATGTAAAAATACAAATTTAAAAAACATTGACAAAATTTCATTACTTTGCTTTGATCTTCTCCACAGACATAATTCTCCCAGAGTTCCTAACACAGGGCGCAGGTTACGGCTTAAGAATGTAGATAATTTTTTATGAATCATTCTTCCGCTTCATGAGAGATATGCATACAAAATATATCAATTTTACGAAAACTTACGAAGATGTGTTGAATTATCCACATTTTTCCGACAGCGGTTCACAAAGTACATAGCTGTCCTTATGATATGATTGAAAATAATCAGTGGAGGAGCAATTGCAGGTCGATCCAAATACTCATAGATGAGAGAATAGCGATAAAAACGCCACACTTTTTCGGAATTATCTTGAACTTTCTGGAATGTGTAACTGTAAAGGAAAGAATATTTCTAGATAACCCAGCACACTAAATGCTTCACAATATGAAGCAAAGTTACAAGACATTAGTAATGTCAGATGCCCAACCCAACCCTGGAATCACATTGCAGCTCGTACATGTGCTTTAATTGTAACCCTGATTAGTAACTGAGCAGTGTCATTTTTGAAGTGGTTCAATTCCCTCAAGTGTTTATATTTGGTGACCCTATTTTCAAGGCCATTCTAAAATCCCACTTTGCCTAATTCACCCAGCCACCTACATGTATGGTCACAATGAATCCACCTTTGAATGGTCCGGTCAACGCTTCGTCTTACTGTGCCACATGACATGCCTTCTCCGGAAATAACATGGCCAGAAGTAATCTGGGTCAAAGTTATACCTAACCTATTTTAACTGACTTTTCACAAAAAATACGACCTTCACACCCTGTGCCTTGTCAAAATGGAATATCCAGAAAAGACTGAACAATTTCGACTTTAAATTTTAAACATTTCAGTGAAAGGTAAATCCTAAAATGTTTATTGAAAGTCCATGTTTATTTGTAGGTAAGTGTATAAAAAGACAGATTAGGAAGTCTGCCTAAATCCTCAAATACTCACCTAAACATTGCAATAAGTAAATTGAGTAGTAACACATTGGTTAACATCATATAGAGGGCCAACAGGATTGGTACAATCCATACTTCGTGTGGACATCTCTCTCCACCATCTGTAGCATTTTTTGAACAAGTTTCACTACCCTTACCTAGAATTACAATATAATCCTGTTCCATTTTATGTGAATACAGAATTCTTTCATGCGTGTGTGAAATAATTAAACATTTTCATTGGAGCGGGAATGACTGCAATCCAAATAGTCAACACAGTAAAAAGGAGGGAACTGTCCAATCCACTGCTACTAATACTAAAAAATCTGTCACTGGTTGTAATTGAGCATGTACATACAAATGGGCTTTTATAGTCTACACTTTGAAGGGAAAAGAAACACAATCAAATCATTAAATTTAACGTAATTTTACCTTCAACAGTGTCTAGAAATAGTTCGCCATAGATCCTAAAATACGGTTGATATACAACTTCCTTTAGTACTGTCCATGATGGTGGAGAGTTTGGGAATAGCAAAGCCTGCTGTGCCACACCATAGCTCATGATAAACACGATCAGAATGACGAAGAAGAACATCAAATCTGTCAGCTGAAAGACATGAGGTAAAACAAACTGCAGCAATGATTAAGTGTAATCACTCGAGTGAGTGCCAATCCAAATGTTTTGTTGGACATAACATCAAATGCGCTGTACTCATACAGATTAGAGATTAGCATGAAGTGCTAACAAAACTTGGTCAGTAATCGAACCACACTAATCTTAAATTATTAGGAAATGTTTGGAAATAGATTCCCTTTTTATTTGCTAAAAAACTAAATTGATTATATAATTCCTGGTGTGATTTAAAAATGGTTCTAACAAACTGTAAGAAATCATGAGGGTATCAGTACTTATTAAAAACGTAATTAGCAAAAATTTAGAGCGACTGCGTTTTTCAGTAAGATGTACTTTTTATGATTTTTGTCAGGTGCCATTAAACACTAAATAAAAATTAAATTTCATACGTTTCACACACAAGTTTAAAAATAGCACAATAACATAACCTGAGTGTGAAAGTTTTACAATTAAAACATTTATTTTGTGTGAAATAAAATGTAATACCGTAACAAGACTTAAGCTTAGACTTAATTATTCTTTTTAGAAACTATTCCTTAAAGATACAACTATACTGATAGGTTGTGTCATGTAAGAGATATTTTGTTAACTTTAAGCTGAAGCATACGAGACGATGCATTTTTATATAAAACTCCAAATTTTACTTACCATTCTGCGTATCATAATCACTTTAGGCCCTATGTTTTTTTCTACGAAGAACATGTGCATAAACCTTAAGAAAAACATGGACAATGTGAGACTGTAGCTGATTCTTGCCCAAGTAAATGCATCTACTTTCAACACTAGTCGCAGTATCACAGACAAGGTAAATAGAAGATACACAGCTAAATCAAATTTGTTCCACACGTTACTAAACCAGTCCATGATCTTGTAGCGAACTGAACGAGGGTCTCGTACAAACACCTAAAATAAAAAAGAAAGCCTAGCTAGCACATATTTCTATATTTAGTGCATGAATTGAATATCTAAATCTGGACGAATGAAATGTCATTTATAAGTGACTTTAACTAGCTAACAGGAATTTCAGGTAACCAAATATCTTTTGGTCATTTAGTTAACTAAGTGTTCTATTTTGCAGTCTTCTAAAACTCTCAGGTGTTTTTCTGCCATACCAATAACCGATATATGTGGTAACAGTATTTCTTATTCAGTGTTTCATGATTTTTCTAAGTCAGGCACAATAACTAATGGAGCAGTGTTTGCATAGGACTGACATACACTCATAATCAGTATGGCATGCAAATATCACAAACCATCCCTTCACACCTTCATGAATAGCAACCTTCGACAATGAAAAGTGTGCAAAAAGGAAATCAATTCCCAACAGTAATTCTGTATGTAATGTGCAACTGTATATTGTTCAGTAAATTTTGATTTCTGATGCCAAAATTTACACAATATTTTGTTAAGGGATATTAAAAGAGACAACTTTTTTCTAAATCAATGGCCAATCCTTTTAAAGTTTTGAATCTCTCATTTGCCAAATACTTTCACAAGAATGTAAAGCGGCCCATCATTTCAGTGAAAATGTATACAGGATTTTGCGACTTGAGAGAGGTATGATTGAGCTCCCTAACTTCCCACTGCTTGAGATTCGTGCAACAGATCATTCTTATCACAATCCAATACCATATTGTATTCACTAAAACCATGTACATTTACCAACATGCAAATTCTTGTATCTCAAAAAGAAACATACTTCGAACTTAAAACAACAATCAAAGCATGAGTACCTTCAGAATCAAGGATGCAGGAAATTTTGCTGTACCACCCTTTGACAGAATTTAAAAAATACCCATAGTTAATTTTTTTTATAAGTTGTGTTCTAATACGTTTCTTAGCATATTCCATAAACAATCCAGTTGTAAAATAACAATTATACATGGCTGGAAAATCATATTAATTTTGTTTTCCACAATTAAGAAGCTGAAAATCAATGCACTTAGATCAGAACATTCTAACATCCACTGACTATCACATGCAACAGCTGTATACTCACCATAAAATCGTGGACAAGTTACGTGTGACAATCAAAGAGTTCAATTACCACTCGCAATTTACTTATATAAGTAAAGAATTTCAGAAATTGTGGGGGGGTGAACGAACTCTCTGATTATCACACATCACTTGTCAGCGTCCAATGATTTTATGGCGAGTGTCCAATGAATTTGGCCAGTATAAAATGATTCCCAGCTGAGTGTTCAATGATTGGTGTGATAGTCGATGGATGTTTTAAAAGACGTTTTAATGTTTTAAAAGCGCTGCAGATATCATGTAGGAGCACATCAAATATTTGCAAAATATTAAAAAGAGAGCAATAGTTTCATCACACTGCTGTCATTTCAAACTGTTAATTACGAAACAACATTTTATCCTGTTGCAAGATTTTTTTTTTTAGTTACCTGTCTAATTTCTTCAAAAATCAATGTCACACACCAGCACCAAGTAATATACTCTACCACAGAAGGCCCAGCTACACAGGTCATCCCAGTGTTGTCAACAGGGCACAAGTCAATCAAGAGGAAATAGCTGAATAACGCTAAAAATATTAAGGACGATACCTACAAAAAATAAAGTTCACCCCATTTATTATGAATAAATTAATCCCAATACATGTTGCCAAAAGAGAGCAACTTGTGTCACTACTGTACATAGAGACATACTTTAAGTTACCACTTGTTGGAGATTATCTTTCGTTATTTAAACTACCATACAAATTTCTTACACATTTTTTTAGCATAAATTACATTTTTTGTAAGCACCTGTACCCTTTGTATAGCATCAATCCTCGGAGAAAAAAATTAACAAACTTACAATGTTGTACATAAACTTGGTCACAGGAGCTACATAGTAGTAATGCAGGGCATAAAATAATGAAATTTGATTTCTCCCTCTTCCAGTTAAATTAACAGAATGTAGCTTTTTATTTCCAGGTAAAAGTGGTTGTCTTAATTTGCCTACAAAAGAAAACAAGCAAATTTTAATAACCAGTATACTTTCAACTGTAAATGTATTTTAGAAACTAAAAGTTTAAAACTTGATTGGGAACTTTAATACATGTATGCATGCACAAAAATATGTGCATTTGTTTCTTATATATTTACTATATAACCATATAGTACTATATACTTGGCAACTGTAAATGTAAAAAAATTGAAAGGGTTTGGATACACGACATACACCAAATTGTTTGATGCTTGTGTTTCTCCAATATTAGACTACTGTTCAGGTGTCTGGGGATTTGGTAAATACAGTAAATGTGACACGATTCAGAACAGAGCCCAAAGAGCTTTTTTGGGAGGTCACCGCTTGCTCCAAATGCTGCTTTAAATGGAGATATGGCCTGGGCAGATTCCTCAACCAGACGGAAGGTTCAGATGATCAGTCTATGGAACAGGTTCATTAAAATGGATGACAATAGATTGACGAACTTGGAATGTCTTTTCGTGGGAATATAACAAACGTTCCGGGAACTGGTCATCTGAACTAAAACACACTTTCTCTGAAATAGGTGCTGCTAATACTTTTGTACAAAACTGCCCTTTTGACAAAAATATTGCTTTTGACATTCTTTTTAAACAGCTGTCCAGTTCTTGGACTGAACAGCTGGGAAATTTTTCCAAACTTCGCACTTATAAACAAATCAAGGATAGGATAAATTTGAAACTGAACTTTTTGTGAAAATTCCAATGGACAGATCATTGAGATCCTTTCTGGCCCAACTTAGATGTGGAATTCTTCCGCTTCATGTTGAAACAGGACTACCTATGGAAGATAGAATTTGTGAATTTTGTGACTCGGGATGTGTAGAGGATGAAGCCCATTTTGTTTTATATTGTGATTTGTATAAGTCGGCCAGGAGTGATCTTATTGAGCTCTCTGCAGAAACTTTTGATTTTACAACTTTCGATTTTTGTGATTTGTTAGATAATGAAATCTTGTCTCTCATGTTTTCTAAGGAATGTACTATAAGGGCACTAGCTAAATTTGTAAAAACTGCATTTTCAGTGAGGAAACAAAACATGTATCTGTAAAATGTTTAGAACTATTTATTAATAATTGTTATACTTTATAGTATTATAAGACTATTTGAGGCTGGGTGCAAAAGCACATTACTTTAAAATAAAATACATACATACATGTACTTTAGTGGATTTGGAGCTCTAAATGCATGATTGTGTATTTATGTCTGCATGCACAAACGTTTGTTGCTTTTATTCATTATGTAACTTGTAACATACAGAACTTAGTTAGAAACTTATGGATAAAACATAGGACCCAAGTCTTATAGAAAGTGATTCATATAAAAGTAAAAAACTTACAATTCAAAATTGTAATTGAGATTAATTTAAATGGAGGTTGAGAGAATTTAAAATGCATCAATTAATTTTGCACTAGGAACCGGAATTTTAGAGAAAAATAACAGTTGTATAATGAGGGATTTTTTACATCTTGCTGAGAAATGTGATTTAAAAAGGTGTCAAGAAACTGACTTCACAGAAATTATTAATTTTATTCAAATAAATACATTTACATAATTAAGAATTGGCCAGAATACTTGTTGATGTGTTAAGCTCCGTAATACTGGAGTTGAAGAAATCCATAAAAAAATATTGTATTAATGTACCTTTAACTGTTGGAGCTCTAGACAGCTTTCCATTGTTATTTGGAGCACCAGTGTTGTCATTTAGTGGGTATTCACTTGCATTCATTTCTGTAACGGATTCATTCTCAAAAACTGCATTGTCATCACTCTCAAATTCATTAGCACTTGGGTCTAAACCAGGTTTCTGAGAAAACTTTATCAACGGTACAAAAACTGGAAGGAACATCACTAATATAATCTGTAAAGGGAAAAGAGATTTCTTCAGTATAAGAAAATAGTTAAAACACTCATAGATCATTCAGTTCCAGAAAGCAAACTCGAAGTTTGAGTAAGAGGTCTATAGAAACAACTTATTGGCTTTTATAGAAATACAGGGTGATACGAAATAAACACAACACTTTTAAAGTACTGTCACTTTTTGTTTCTAATTCAATACTTTATGATTCTGAAGTACATTAAATGAGTTTATTTTCAAAAAATATAACAATAAAACTTATATTTTTCGAAAATAAACTCACTCAAGTACTTAAGAACCATAAACTGTTCTTTTTTATTCTATTTCTCACAGCTGGTAGCAAATTAGTTCTCCTTTAGAAATCAAAATTACCACCAACTCAGTTAAATGCTTTAATTGGTAAATGCTCTAAAAATATTCCAAAAAGGTATAATTTTGTTTGTTTGTGATTTTGTTGTACTGTTATTAACAGCTTTTGAACAAGAATTAGGCAAAATGAACAATTCCTATAGAGCCACAAATGAAAAATTTAGCTAGAGTTGGATATAGAAATTTTAAAGTAAAACTATTTTTTTTATCAAACTTGGCAAATCAAAATTTGATAAAAAATATGTGGAGTGTTCATGTCACCCTGTAAGCAGATTATGACATAAAAAGGATGAAAACCGATATTTCAGTTACACATAATTATTCACATTTTTTCTGTTGGTGTATTACTACAGAAACAATAGGTAACTGCAGCTACACTCACCCTTTGATTTTTTTCTGCTAAACACCGGTCTTATAATTATATGACGCATAATTTGAACATAAGGCACCAGGTTTATGATCAAGGTAATATGGTAATATGCAGAATATTTCATTGCAATACACCCTCAGTATTTATAAGAGGTCCTATTGCATGAAGCATGGCTATATGACTAAATTTGGTAGAATGGTGTTCAAAGGAAACAGCGCTTGAACAACATATTTATATTTTATAAACTATAACCACACATTACACTATAGGTAGGATAATAAAATTGTACAACACAAAGTTTTTAGATTTTTAATATAATTACAATAAAACAGTTGTGACAAAAAATGAGCATTTTTACATGTTACCTCTTAAATATTTACAACTGACATATAAAAGTTAATATTACATACTGACACGGACATACAACATACCATATTGGCAGCATAAGATAATTATGTTAATCACTTTTAAATTGTTTAATTCAATACTTCTAATAATTATAATATTTTAATAAAATAACATATATGAAATACAATATATTATAAACAAATTTCTTTCATATATTGACAAGTCCAACTGTCAGATATGTTGAAGTTTATTGATCCAACAACAAGATAAAACATATAATACTATGCACTGCGATATAGCCCAACAGAAAACTTCATAAATTTACATAAAATTCTTATAGAACTCGAGACACAGTCAGGGATTAAGCAACCGATCTTTCAATTTTTCCTTATCTACATCATCCGTTATGATATTAGTCCCTAAACCAAGCCTCTTCAAATAAAAATATAAAAGAAAAGAAAACCTTGCAAAAAACAGACAGATGTTTTGCTGTTGATCCACATCGTTCAAATGAAAGACAGAGTACAGTTTTCTGTCTTTTACATTCAATGTTATGAATTTCTACAAATTAAATCAGAACAAAGAGATTTCACTACTTTTCTACAAATAAAAGCCAAAAATATGAAAATTCCTTGTAGAGTATTGAAGCCAATAAATAAATACCACAAAATATCATGAGGATAAAACACAGCTACAATACCAAAGACCCATGTCACTCCCGTCAGTACCAATAGACGTAATGCTATCCAGGTATAGGAAAATTCTCTTTGCTTGGCAGGTTTAGACAACACCGGTAATCTACAAAATCGAATGATTACAACACAGCCAGTAGAAAACTTTACCACAATACATAAAGCAATGGGTACCATGGAAAAATAGACCACCGCTTTAGGGTTTTTGATCCAACAGATTTCATTTCCATATCCTATAGGCAAAGGAGAGTTAGGCATGAAATGTAAAACCAAGGTTGGGATAATCACAAGCAGGGGAATCAAATAGCCAACAGCAAAATGCTTTACATAAGATAGTCTATGAGCTGAAGATGACATGGATTGTTCATTGATCATAACCACCATTAAATTTAAACTACTGAATCTGATATATAATTCAACAACAAACATAACTGTCAATGTACCTTCAATTTCGTTTAAAACATAATTATAATAATACTCTGTTTTTCTAAAGTAAGCAAAATTCCTTATGACCAAGAAGTTGGTTGATGTCACTCCTATCTACTGTCCCTAAACCAGTAAGGTTGTATGAGGCATCATAATTTCTCAAGTGAATGGATTTCCAGATAGGCAAGCAGTCACCATCTTGCACAAACATACCTTCACTGCACTTCAGAAATAGGCTACACACCTCCTGAAAGACAATTTATGACCAAGGGCAAAATGACAATAATTTTGTTTCAAAAATTCAATCTCTAAGCAATCATACAAATATTAAACAAAATACTGCAGAAATAATTTGCGAAGAATTAAGTGTCTGATAACTTTTGAATTTGACTCGAATTTTTTTTAGTAAATTACACAAGCAAGGCATCTGATATCCAAAAAAGCAAAAGTATTTGAAAACATATTTTGCATTGTTTATTCTAATATTAAGAAAAATATCAAGAGAAAAGTAAATAATATTCCCGCCCAGGCCAACAAATAACAATATATGTTTAGATTGAAATTCACCTATTTACCTGTAGAGGATCATAAAATTCATTGCCTTTGCAGTTCAAATCCATAACATCAAGAATGTTGCTACTGTTGTGGGTCTTTTTGGGTTTAAAGTTTAATATAGCAGCAAATGAATAGGTGAACAGTAGACGAAGAAGAGGTACAATAGTACTGGAAGATGAACTAAAGCTCACATCTTCACCATCATTTGAAACTAGCAGTTCAGCTCTTCAAATTTCATTCCACTACACAATGTACAATGAAGATTCTTATAGATGTGGTCATTGTGATCCTTCACCAAGATTATGTAGCTGTGACAAGCAATGCGTGTTAATGCATCCGAATCATACAAATCTTTTGTCAAAATACAAGATGATATTACAGTGGGATCACACAACGTCAATCGAATTTCTTCAGCTGGATAAAACACCATTATATTGCAACTGGGGTTATCTTCAAATAGAGTTGAAATCATTTCTTCAAGCGACTTTGAAGAGATACTCAAATCAATAACGTGATTGCAAAACACACGATCTTTCCAAAATGTTACATTGTCAATGTGAAAGCCATGACAACTTGAACAATACTGGTTTTTAAAGACAAATCCATTCACAGGCATCGACTCAGATAAAGTTTTTGAAGTCTTTTCACATCGATGTTTGACTGTATAGTCCAAAAAGTTTC
>JAOXYB010073944.1:0-12984 GCA_028565635.1 Phoronis ovalis
GCAGACCTCTTGTTTTAAATCATGTCATCTTGATTGTAATAATATTATTTTGATTAAATTGATAGCATTTGAAATACTTTTAAATCATAGTATTAAACTTTCTACTTTAATTTCGTTTGAAATAACATACTTTTCACCTTTTAATACTTTTGTTGTGAGCTGAATATTTTTACTTGTAGCTGGAATACTTTTGTTACTGGCTTTAAGTTGGAATATACGTTCATATCGAATAAGAATTTCTCTACCAGAAAGTGACGCATTATTACGGTCTGATTACCAACAAAATAAAAATGAGGTATACTATGGAGGCTATTAAATAAACAACAATGGCAAAACTTCACAACCTTACGGATTTGTAGGTTTATGAATTCTCACAAGTTGTATTATCTGAGATGGAGCTGGATTTTGCTTTCCATTAGAGAAATGAACATATTGACATCAGGGAATGACTATTCAGGATCTATATTATCTTATACTGACCTCATTATACTACATACCCGTAAAGTGGCGGTTGCACCTACAGCAAATTCCATACAGTACGTATGTAGGTAATAGGAATTCGTAATTCACAATCTCTGGTCTAGTTATTTTATCATATTTTGTGACTAGAATTTTTATGCAAATGTTTGGTAGTCACATAAACCTATGTACGCTGCATCAAAGCATTGGCAAACCATATTCGCAAGCCAGAGTGCTAGACATTGCATCGTTTACTGTGAGTGAAGATATGCTAAACGTATAGCATTTAGTGGAATATGTGATATTTAAATTATTTTTTATGCAAAGATGTTTTAATTGTTTCAAATGCAATATCAGATGTGTATATAATTATGATCTGTATTTTTAATAGTGATATCGATAAAAATAAAAGACATCATTTTTTAGAATTTTAACTTTTATTTGTAACTTAATAAAATTTCAAAACAGTTTTAACTTGAACCGTAGCTGTTAACATGCTCATTAATTAGATTGTAGTTAAGTCAAGCCTGAAGCCCATGGTACACATCTAGCACTATTTGACAGTATGTTAACATGATTAATTGAACTTGGTCAAATCCTATTGGATCCTTTATGTGTATGCTGGGCACTTATCAGACATATTTCGAGATTTTTTTATTCCCAGAATCTCTGGTGTTTTACCATCAGACTGCTTAACATGTTTGATGTTAAACTATATGAGATTACAAATTGTTACCATTATATAATCTGTATAACTATACACACACT
Source organism: Phoronis ovalis (assembly GCA_028565635.1). Taxonomy (NCBI): domain Eukaryota; kingdom Metazoa; phylum Phoronida; family Phoronidae; genus Phoronis; species Phoronis ovalis. The sequence goes on from JAOXYB010073944.1 coordinate 1,228, forward strand.
ACTGAATATTTTTTACACTCGTGTCAATACTGTGTCAAGATGTCAAATTTTATCACACTGTTTAAACAAGACATAAGTTAACATGGCATTTTACACATGACAAATGGACATCAAGTTGGTTTTGTAAAAAATATGTTTGAACTTTCATGTCCGAGGGGTTATGAATGAAGAAGCCCTTGTACACATTTTGTAAAGTTTTATGATAGTCATGCATTGAACTGCTACTTGCAACCAAAAATACCCTTCTAATTCTTCACTTATTAGTAATTTTTTAAGTTGAAATTTCTAAATATGGTGGTCAGATTTTTTTCTTTAACTAAGAATTTCCATAATGCACTTCCTACCTGATTCTACAGTGCAGACAATGGTATCGTGTACCAAGGACTTTGCCATTCATACCAAAGATAATCGAGCCTAATGAGATTGCGAATACAAGGTCAAGGTAAACCGAATCAATGATCAGATCAGACAATATGAAATCTTTGTTGACCAAAACTGTCTACAACACAAAGATTTTTTATAAAACACTCATTGTCACCAAGAAGGAATATGCGATACAACATACGTTATTTTGACCGTCCTTTACTTTTTACAATCAGATGACAGCATATTAATAACAATCATATTGTGAATTTTTCAAGTTTATATAATTATTTGTATCACAGGCAATTTTCACTAAATCAGATTTGTGCAATATAATTATGTACAATCGGAGACTCCTTCATTATTGTTTATTACAGTTTTTCCAAATGCTAGTTTGTCGTCACTTCTTACATTGTACTTCATCTTGTTTATATTCAGGTCGACATCATTCACCAATTGTAGAAATACAGAAGCAGCTGTTTGGTATGCTTCTAGCAGTTTCATCGTCCCAATTCTAGGAATACGACCACTTCACAAACCAAAAGATAAAGTACACCGTACAGTGTGACAACAGCGGATTTGAATACAAACTGTAAACAACTTTTTACTATAATTTAGCACCCAAACATCACCCTATGCAACAGGGTTACATAATCGAGCCTGCTGTGCAATGAAAAACAAATGCAAAGTAACATGATTACAAACTTTACTAAAATCATATTTTTACCACCAATTTTTTACTGAACAGCATAAAAATCACAGCCTTTGCTTTTCAATATTTACAATCTTTTATCATCTGCACAAAATTTTCCAAGGTTCACAAAAAATAAAATAAATATTAACTTCCAACACATGGTTTCTTCTTTGGGACAAATATAGAAATAACACAAAATGTTTATCAGTAGTATATGCTAAATTTACAAATTCAAAAATGCCTTTAAGCAAATATACAAATTAAATAATTATGCTTTGTAATCAACTTTTAAAGCAAGGTGCAACCTCCTCTTTAACAGCTGCAATGACGCTTTTCCCAGAATTCAAGCACTAAATGAAGTTCACTTATGACAGGAATACGGCTACTTCGGAATCCTAGAAATGTTTTTTTTGGATTTACAATTAAATGTTACACTGACACAGGATTGCTGTCACCATTAACACAACACTGACAAGAGCGATTATAAATGCATAAAACTAGAACAAGCTACACGTAGGTCATTTAAAACAGTCCTGCTGCAGACCATGTCAACTCTCAGCACAAGTTTTTAAAACTACACAACACAATATTAATAATGAGGATCCCACATGGGTCATCCCAAGTTGTTTCTTCTTATCTAGCTAAACCATGACAACTTGAAAGTTTATGATAACTTAAAAACATATATATATATATAACACTTACATTACATTTAAATAATACAAACTACCACTAATGAATAATATGAAGTTGTCACGAAGAAGGTTTAAGTTATACTTATCAACACTGCTTATTTACAACACTTTTTTACAAAGAACAATTATTTCCTATTGTTGTAAATTTATTTTTATGGCTTCACACCTTTTAAGTGCATTAGCTTCCACTAGTTAAGGCAAAGTAACACCTATCGTATATTAATTATGTAATACTGAGATGGCTTTGTTTAGTTCTTGGTATTATGCCATCCAATCTTTGACCCCCATAATATTCAGTAGTCTCAATAGGTCTCTATTGACAGTTTTAATATTTTAAACCCTTTTTGACATCACCCGAGGCATACTTGTCCAAAACTGTGTTGACATATTCTGTTGTATGTCCAGCAATCATATGTGCTAAAAAAATGATTGTAATAAACTTCAAAATAATTATGTGAAAGAATGTATTGAGCAAACTAACTTATTTTCAAAGCAATTATGAAATTTGGCAAACACAAGCAAGCACAAAATTAACAACAAAATTAATGCACTGGCTTGTCAATTGGCCTGTCTTTGAATACTTAGTATCCATACTATGTATATATCTATCAGCTAGATACCGTACCGCTCATGCAGTAAAAAGAGTAAGATTTGTTTTTTTTGGATATCTGAGTAATTATAATTTTAATAAATAAAACATGTTTTACTGATTACAAAACTTTAATACCATAGTAGGAATCAACACCTTCAAGTTTTATCAACTTACAGTAAATAAAATTGTGCTTCATAGCTTTTGATATGTTAAAGAAATTAACAGTCTAAATTGACATTTGCACTTACTTAAATGTGTCTTGATCAAGTTGTCCAACTTAAACGTCATTTTATCTTCAAATGTTTCTTGCGGGTTTTGAAATCTTTTCTTCAATTCACCTTTAATTCCTGACAAAACTAAGTTTAGTTTTTCATGTTCACTATCAAGTCCGAACAGTTTGATTTTGTTTGCCTCGTGCTGCGCCTTTTTTTTCAAACGGCATGCCCTGAAATTAAAGATATCTAACATGTAACAAATAGTCAGCAATCACCCATAGCAGCCTATGATTAGCTCCACAGATGCCACATGGCATAATCAATACAGTGTGGTGTTATTGCTAAAAGAATTCGCTACACAGGTTCCCAACCAGAGACAGTGCACAGACATCTTAACATGAACCAATACAAGCCGCCATTTCTTTGGTTTAGGGAAATAGATCATAATATTTCCATAGCATCATGATGTACACGCAACAGTTTCTGTAACAACATTTCCAGGTTGAACAAAAACATAATTTAACGGTAAAACAGTCTGAAAAATAGTAAATTTTATTTGATGAATTATTATTGAAATGAATCGATACAATCAAAACTTCTGTAAAGAAAATAAACAACTTTGTTGACCATGTAGCCTCATCAGAAATTAATATGAACAAGTATAAGCTTAAAATACCTTGAAGCAAGTTTATTTTTTTCTCTGCGTGATCTTTGCCTTGCATTGACTGGTAACTCACACACTGGCGTCATATCATTAATGCACTTGGTCAGCTTTCTCAGTTCTTGTCCAATATTGTGCAATCGCTTTGGATTTGGTGAGACATCATTTCCATCGCCCCGTCTTTGCTTCCCACCATTAATTATACCTGCGACTCTCCGTTGACCTGGATCAAAGACAGGGTCGTGGAATTTACTTAAGACATGGGGGTCGGGTTGTTCAACATAAAGACAAAGTCTTGACCCCTTGGGGCCTTTCGACTGAATGTTATATAGCCAAAATGGCTTGTCAGAATCTAGCTCACAATTGTCGAAATGTTGTGATGGACTGTTAGAACTAGCCACTGAGTCTAAAACAAGAAAACTAAGCTGTGTAAAATGGGAATACAAAACATGTTTGGAGGAGTGCTCAGATTACATCTCATCTGTTGTAGTAGATGCAGAAGCCCCAAAAGATGGATCTTTTTTAAATAATGTTTTATTAGATGATTGCCTGTTTTTCTTTTGTCGAGTTGCAGAATCATTTAACTTAACATACATCTGATGCTCAACTGAAGGACTTATTTCATACTCTTAGACGTATTGAGTGGCATGATGACTTACTGTTGTCAGTACAAAAATCCGAACACTCCTTCCTTAATATTTACCAATAAATTATCAGAACATTTAAAAATGCTGTGCTGGTTTTCTTTTGAAGGATTTGCCTGTTTCAAAACATTGTTCCTACAAATTTCTGACTGCATTACCACTGCAGAGTGCCATCAGATAATAATCAACTAATATATCAAATTAATGAGATAGAAATAGCACATTCTCTATTATACTTGTTTGAGACAAACTAAATTAAATTACAAACACTGAATAATAATAGGTTTCACTCTTACCAGGCCAATCAATGGGCACCCACTGCCATTAGCAACCACACAACTTAATTTACACCATTTATGCATAATAACTAAATTATATATATATCAATAAAATACTTACCAATATCAGTCGACATTTCTTCTTCTTCATCACTATGATCAGAATCATCCATGTCTTCAAAATCATCTTCTTGCAAGTCAACTTCTTCAACATCTGTAACCAAACATTAAATTAACTTTATGATAACATCCAGTTTCAAATAAAAAAATTTTAGTTAGTAATTTCAATTTTAGTTTGATTTTAAACCTGCATTTATTTCTGATTAACCTTACCAAGAGTTTTAAGTTAACATACATCGACTTACCTGCATCACTTTCTGACTTGAACCGTTTGCAAGTAGAACCACCAGCAGTCCCCTCTTCATGAATAAATTGTTTAATCTCCTCCCACTTCTCATCTAAGCTTCCGAACGATTTATCATCAACAGCCGATGAATATGTTGCTCGACTACTTTTTGAAACTGTTGGTTGATGTCGTAACATTATATGTGGTGATTGTCTGGCCTTCGAAGAGAGTAACTGTTGTAACGATACATTGTCCATATGTGATGCTTTACTAGCAGTCTGCGCATTAATAGAGCCTACTACTTTTGGCATAACAGAAAGTTTGGCACTCACAGAGTAATTCATCGGGTCTGATACCAAAGGTTTTCTTACAGCTTTTAAGTCACTGGAGATAATACAAGAAGATGGAATAGTAACTGGCATCATAGCTGGTTGGTTACACAAAACCTCCCTATTCCTACTGACACCTTTACTACTTCCAATATCATCAAAGAAGTTCATTGAGTCTGAAGAGTTCAATTCCGCCAATGTAGGCCCTTGAATAACGTCACTTGAATCCACTTGAAAGACTTCTTCAATGTTTAACAACCCCATTTCTTTTCCAGACCATGTAGTTTTAACGTTATCACCTCTTTCTGAGGTTGCTGTTAAGCCAGTGTTCGCAGTCCAAGTATTTATACTTGTAGTTTCCATGGCAGGGTTCAACGAGCTCAGATCATTAACATATTCATCCATTTTCACATCATCTCCCATTGGACAATTTGATCCACATGCACCATCATAAAAATTTTGCATGTCTGTACGTTCTTGTTCATACATATATAAAGAATTTGGGCTGGAAGCGTATGCACTCAACTCCAAACCCAAAGAGTCCTCCCCATAGCCAGGGGATGGATAGCTATTATTTGAAGTATAATTGCCCTCCACTTCACCACCTCCGTTTGGATGTCCCTGAAAATAATATACAAAATCAGTATTGAAACATATTAAAAGAAACAATCACTTATACAGGCAGATTTAATGTACATAGTAGACTATTAGTGTGCAGCCACTAGACGGTTAATACTCAGCACCAGGTGTCGCCCTACCTTCAGTTAATTATTTTCATATGTTTGCCACCAATGTCTAATATTGGATAGCTAGGGGTACATTCTTCTATCTGTAGAACTTCATAGATATATTAAGCCACAACATATTTTCTGAACACTATATAGCTATAATCACCGCTGGTACAAAAGTGAATAGCTGACAAACTAAAAATTGTCTTGTAACCACACACAGATCATGCATAAAGATATGAACTTTGCTGGTACAAAAGTGAATAGCTGACAAACTAAAAATTGTCTTATAACCACACACAGATCATGCATAAAGATATGAACTTTGTATCGATCCTAAAATATCCTAACCACGAAAAATCTAGGTGTGAACTTAATTTGAAATGCATCCTGTGCATACAAGTGTTGCAAAATATCATTATATAGTGTTGGATACTTGCCATTGACAATTTTCTTTAAAAAAAAAGTTTTATTTGATGCAACCACTGGGTCAATCCAGTGATTTTCAACAGGATTTTGATATCTTCAGTTTGGTCAGTCAATTATATAGCTGTTTCACAAGTTTTTTTTAATTCCTGACCTGAACACAAGGCAAGTGCCACTATTTTTAAACCAATTAAGCAATACAAATATAAGAAACAAATAAATTCTAACATCTTGTATTAATTTTGCCAATTCCTTGAAACTGTAACAAGAAAATGTGGAGTGCTATATTACACCCTTTTTATGCAATACCAACATGAAATGCTTTTTTCACTTGTAGATTTACAAGATTTACTATAAAAAACAGTGAAGCTACTCTGGTGCACTATTATTGTCAGCAATAAATGGTTTAGAATTAACAATTAAAGAATACAATACTGTAACAATTAATATATATAAGATAATAAGAGCTATAGGTTTAATCCACAAGCATGACAAGATTTTTTTATAAACATTATTACTTATTTAATAAGTCAATTTCTTTTGACAATTTACAAAACACAAAACTTCATAATACAAGCCCTTCAGCAATTTATTATCATCTTCCAGATAATTACCATATACCATGATTTTACTAAATCAAGTATTCTAAACCTACTTGGCAATTATAGAAAATTAATAAATTTTTCAAATAGGTTATCTGAAGTCTAGTACAGAAAGGTCAAGCCATTCTTAGTTGAAAAACAATAATCAACTGACAAATGATGTCATATGACAAATATAACCTTGAACAGTACCACAGAAAATCAAGGTTATGAATAAAGACTGACATAACAGTATCATAAAAGTTAAAATTGAATTTTATTTATTATTCATTTAACAGGTAACTGTTAAATTAATAAGCAAATTAGTATCCTAGCTCTGCTAGATAAACAAAACGAGCTTAAAAATTGACAAATGATATGAAGCAATAAAAAGGTTGTAAGTGTGCAGGTGTCTTTGTACTTTTATCATATTTTTTGGTTATTTTCAGAACATGTGTTTTTTGCCTAATCATATCTTTTGTTATTAAACTGATGAGAATACTAAAAGTATATGTAGCCTATATATGTACTATTCCAGTGCTGCAAGTACATCACAGCTTAGTAATTCATATGATATAACAGCTAAATTATATCTAAATAATTCTTTTTTAAATTAAGAAAAAAATTGTAAAAAGTCTGTTACAATATCCCCTATGCCAAAGCTCTTAATAAATGTAACATGCAAATTTTTGTTTTAAATATATCTTATTGATCCTCCATAAAACTAACCCTTATGAACCAGAAACCATGCAGGCATCAGCTGAGTAACAAGTGCTTGGGTAGCTAATTTACATTATTTACAGCTATCTCTTAACAACCCTGGATTACCTGAATGTGCAAATCAGCTGTTTGATCAGCTGTTTCTATCATGATGTGAAGTATTTCACAATGTTGATCATAACAAAAAAATGAGTGCATAGCTTTTAATATAACTACCAGGACATATTTTATGGGTTGGTTGGTTTGAACATACAATGAACTTTCCCTAACCTAGCATCTAGTGCCTTCTTTTTTACCTCAGACTGCTCACTGCTGGTGGGTGAGAAGATCTGATATTACTACTGGTAGAGCTAAAATTATAAAATATATAAAAGAATTCCAGCTCCAATTGAATCCTGAATCTACCTCTGATAGAACACTTATAAAATGTTTAATTTTTGATGGATTACAAGAGAATCTAGAGATTCACCCTTCCCCAGAAAATGTCTTCAAACATTTTCTTTATGGAAAAATTGTAGGACTTATAACACTATAAATATTACACTTAGTTTTGAACAGGTTGGTAATCCTTGACATTTATTTACAACTTTGGCACCATGATACACAGTGTTCTCCATAAAATAGTTTATACATGCTCCAGGCCAATGATATTATATATGTAAACCCCAAACATGGATAAATAAAATGTTGATAAATAATACAAGGTTTATTTACTAAAGTTCATTGGTGCCCTGAACAAGTATAAGTTTTTCGTGGAAATCACTGATACAATTTTGTCAACTCCATCTAATCAAGAACAGAAGCTTGTGTGCGTCTATCAAGTATTAATTACTAATTAGCAATACCTTAGTCAACATGTAATTAACTTTATACATTTACCAAAAGCAGCATTATGCATTAACACTCACCACGATGGGTAATCCAAACTGGACCGTCATTGGTGCGTTTGTGTATCGTGGAATTAATCCACAGGCTCCAGGATGATTTGATAAGTTTCTATCAATCATAAATTTGCTATAATCTCTAGGAATATTAGAGTTGGTACGCAACTGGTATCGTTCCCAAAGGTTAGTTAAAAGTAGCCTCTGCAGTAATTTTTTTTTTGGCTGCCTTGATTGTTCTATGCCTTGTTTATCTGAAAAATAAAATTGAAATATAATAAAATTTTCAAATAGAAGTATATATACACACATCACCTGGCAGAAACAAGTTTCTCATTGTTACCTATTCATCGCATGAAAAAAACACACAAAGTAAATACAAATAGAGAAAAGGTGAGTTCTCTGCAATGCCTTTCTATTAAAATGATTTATTTACAAGCTGAGAAAGAGACTGATTTATGTTATGAAATAATTGAAGATCCTATTAACCTACAATAATTATGGCTTATATATGTAAACAATACAGCAAATGCATCCTGTTTTATTATTAAGATCTCCACACTGTAGACTGACATCAGTTGTTAGAAACATTGATGGGAGTTTTTTAATAAATGAATTATAGTACATAAAACAGTTGCTAGAATAAACTGGCAAGCTTTCTGCCAATTTTGTCTACAAAAGTTGTTTATAATGCTTAAAGTTGAATACAGTATCATATGTGTATGTTTATGCTTGTAAAGCTAGGAGTGCCATATATTTTTCTCCTTTAAATTCAAAGCTATGACTGCCAGATTATTTTGTCCTTTACATTAAATTTTTAGACAAATCTTTTGAATGACTTTTTAGGAAAATTATTTTTTAGAAAAAAAAATTATCTTAAATTACAAAGCCGACTAACAACTGCCCTGGTGTCATATACTACTTTGTTGCTATATGCACATAATATATGAAATGCTCGAATGATTCAGCAAATTAATGTTGAGGATAAAAATGAAAATAACATATTCTAACATATTTATAAATTACATGACTGTATAACAATATAAAAATATTATCAGAAGGATGAAATGCATGTTTATGCTAAGATTGAAATAAACTTACAAATTTAGAAAATTTATTTAACACAAGAATCTAATATTATTTAATCTGGTTACTCTAAAAGGTGTGATGCAATAATAATATCAACCATTAAACACACCTTTTTTCAACACCATAAACAAAAGTAAGCAAGCTAACATATTATATCAAGGGTACATCTGGTAAAGAGTGACCCAGATACTTGCTGAGTCTATACATTTATTTGATCAACATGTTGATGATAAACAGTTCACCTTCAACCCAAATAGTTTTAACCTTCATTGATGAATGAAACTATTTATTATAACTACTTCCTCATTTCCTCTAAATGTTTGTTTTTTGTCAAAACACAATAGGTGTGTTACAAGTAACTAGGACAGCTTCAGTGATTTATTCATTGACAGTACACTGCAATTATACATGATACTAATGACCTAGGTGAGACTTTTCCGTCATCATAGGTCAAGGTCCAAAAGCCATTTTAATACATAATGGAAAAATGTTTAGTACATCATGTACTAAGAGGCACTCCTGTATTAATTTTCCAAAAGAAATAATTATAACTTTCAAATGCCAAGGTACGACTTTGAAGTGTCCAGCCAAAAACAAATACATTTAAATTGTAATTACTAACGAACAATTAAGCTATTGTAAGATAAATTATCAATGAATTTTAATGTTATCTGGACATCTTTCTTTATTGTGTCAGTGACCTCTGAATTACTAGTTCTTCCACTAAACTTCTGACACAGTGATCATGATTTAGAATTATATTTTCTATTGTCTACTTATACAAATATTATCTTGCATAATGCTTTAAACCAGCCCCAGAATCTTAAGGGATATGTACAAGCTGTATAAACTGTTCCACTTAATATAAGTTCTTAGCCATTACAATTTTGCCATCACAAAACAGATAAAACAGATATGTTCAACATTCTAGATGGATAATAACGAAAGTAAGGGATGATATGTTAAGTTAATTTAGTTATGGAACTATAGTACATCTTGAATCTGATTTCGACGTGTAATCCTGTCCTGTCACATAATCGAAAAATATTGGATGAATAGAGCAAACAATATATGATTCTTTTATAAATGATTGCCTGTTAGCTCAAACAGGTATATAATAAATATTCCATCTCTCCTTCATTCCCACCAGTTGACAGATACATACCAATATATCTCTGTAGTAAACTAACAACTTATTAGATGATATCTTACAAAATATTAGTAAGTTGGACCTCTTAAACATGTTAAAATTGGAAACATAGATTGATTCACTACACTCCTGCAGCTCAAAAATCCTTTAACTAGTCACTATAGAGTATATAGGTCCATAAATGTAAGGTATTGTTCATATAATGCCAACTCTGACAAAACATTCATCAAAAATTAAATAACAGAAATGTATCGCTGAAGGAAGTACACCTGTAAACAATCAATCCTAGTAAATTTCCAGGAAATATATATTTGAAATAATTTGCCTAAGTGAAAAGCTGACGTGTACCACTGCTATGACCATGCCTTGCATCACATCAACATTTTTGGAGCGAATGCAACCAGCTACATAGGTCAATGTCACACTCGGGTTATTCAGTGCATGAAAGAATGGATGCAAATTTTGATACCGAGAATCGACCGTGAACCTAACAACATATAGTGCTCGTTTATATAACTTTACTCAGAAAGCTCGCATGACTAGGCATACTGTGAGATATCGCTTGCATAAGCATATATTCTTGTTCATTATGCAATCAACCTTGGGTAAACAAGTATGAAATTTGGAGAAGTATGCTAATCACGCTACACTATTCAATCACAAAATACCAAAATACTTACATATTAGCTCCCAAAATCGTGATAATTTACTTCTTAAAGATCTTTTCTTTCTTCTGATAGCTACACTTTTGCACAGTTCTTGGAATTTATAGCAGTTTTGTAATTTCTTTCTCGGGGAATATTTTGCTTGATCTATTTTACTCCAGTTTGTTTTGGTTCTGTCAAATAACCTGTCAATTCCAGAAAAGTCACGGGATCTGTATGATCACGTGACTATCACCCAATCACATTTCAAGTTTTGGGAAATCCCCTCCCATGTTTACGCCCAAACGTAGGGAGAAAATGTTCTAGAATTTTCTAAACCCTGCTTAATTTCGGGCTCAGTTTTTAAATTTGGACTCAAATTTGGATTATGCAAGAATGCAATCTATTATTTACTCATAAAAGTATAACAACGTACAAAATATTTTATAGTTGATGGTTAATATTTGCAGAAATAAGTATTCTAAAAATGAAAACTGGCCTAAACAGGTTGTTTTAAAAATAGTAAGTGACGTCATCAAAAGGTGAACTATAGGACATCCTATTCACGGAAAATTTCCACAGAGAAAAATTTCCTCATCATCTTCCAAGAATTAGTATTTTGATCTAGAATATGTAAATCTCTAATATATCCTAGTTTTGACATAAGAAATTTTACAGAAAAGCACGAAGTCCAATGAAAACATTACAAATACATTTATTT
>JAOXYB010074055.1:0-23640 GCA_028565635.1 Phoronis ovalis
CTTTTGAGCGCCCATAAATCTTTTTATACTGTTTTTGCTGAACTCAAACTTCCGAACCACGTATTGCGGGATATGGTCATTTAGAAAGTGCGCAATTGTGAAGGAAACCATTAAATAACCATTCATGTCGATTTTATTATTTTTTAATTACTCACATTTTTAATTATATTTTGTCCACGTGAACAGAAGCTGTAGACTTGTTTATTGAATTGACAATGATTCGACCCGGTCAAGCAATTCTATTACGGTAATATTCAATTATACACTTCTGATATAAAACTGTTTAAAGGGCAGTTGTGCTCGTAAAGGCCATGCCAGGATAGTGGATACAAGCTACACTGTACTAACTTACTTAGTTGCAATACGGATGTACTTATAAAAAAATGATAACAGATATAAACAAGTTCATGTTTCTTTGAAACAAAAGTAAAAATGCAAAGATACAAAAACAAGGAAATAAAGGAAATTACTGCCCTCTTCGCGAACCTTTGCACGAATGTGTTCGTTTACTATTCTGAAATACTAGTAGATGCATTGAATGCCAAGAATGAAATCAAAGGTGGCTAAGTACATGCACTACTTACTGAGTTATTATTTGTAGCCTTATCTAACTTTGAAATATAACAGGTTTTTTTTTTATTTTTGGCATATACGCGGGTGTTATTTTTTAGGTTTGGCATAAAAACAACAATAATTTGCAAAAAAATGGTCAAACGAATAAGTTTGTTTTCCAAATAAATTATCATGACTAAAATTCTAATAATCTTGAGCTCTGTAACTGGACTTTGAACAACTGACCTCGTGCTATAATGTAAAGTCCTAATTTTGATTTTAAAATTTATTTCCGTAGATTTTTTTTCTACAGTATAGTACTGGCATCTCTGGTGCTTCAGAGGAAAAATCTACTAAATAGACAAAGTCTTTACGATATTTATTATAACGATTGCTGTGACGTGAATCTGGTTTCAATTTGTCATAGGCGATTTATTTATAATTCGTTTACATGAATACCTGTCATGAGTGCTTAAATACCTTAAGCGTTTATATTTGCTATATATATATATATATTTAACATATAGTACAACCAATGTAATAAGGAAAAGAGTTTTATCTCTTAGTTGGTATATGTATTTCATCAGAAAACTTGTCCTGCTAAGGTCAATTATAGGGTAACTATGTACTATGTATCAGAGTATGATAAATTACATTCATTCGCTACAGAAAATATAACTTCATATATCTGTGGAGTGCCAACATCTGTAACTTTAATTATTGAAACACAACTATAATCATACAAAACACAACAATAAATATTATTACATAAACACAGAAAAAAATTCTAGAGAATGATACATTTTTATAGAAAGAATATAAATCTGCATTGAACTTTTTTGACATAATTGTTAATGTAAGTAAAACAATCTTACCGCCAAATATAACAACTTCTTTGGTTTTAGTCTCATCATTATCTTCCTCATAAGACGGTTGGTCCATTTGCATTTGTTCTCTTAGTGGATGATTCATAGGCAGTGCTGATACTTGTGGCGGTTTAGTTAAATTTAGTTTGGCAAGTATTTTTTCCTTTATTAGTTCTATTCTAATACTTCGAAGTTCATCTTCTGTCAACTGTTGTTGACGCTGACAGTTAGGACAGTCTCCTGCGTCTGTTCGTTCCTGCTGACCACCGTCCCCAATATTATTGTTCGTAAGTTGATTTGTACCCTGATTGGCAGTATTGGAAAATTCTGTTGAGTGTGGAGTTTCTTGCATTTCTGCTCTGTCAGCATTGTCGCGTACAGAAACTACGCCGCAATAAATAGTTTGAATAAAAATGCATATTATCACAGACAAATAAAAGAAATATTTAAGAGACATTTTCTCCGGTGTCGTTCTTTGCAACGTAAAGCTAGGTTGCTTCTCCGCCTCTGTGTTTGCTACCGGTTAATAAAGGATCGAGTTAAAGCTTCGCTAGAAACTTTATATCAGCTTACAATCAGCTGATTGGAGATAAACATGCTATACGTCACATCCGCAAGAGTGACACAATGAGCTGGGCGACAAGTGCTATAAAACACGATGTTAAATCTGCGTACTCCCTCTTATCCTCCTCTTATTCCTCAGAGTTGCAGTCGACTGCTTGAATACAGATATCTTGTGTAATGCGATATTATTTTGTTTTGATTGCAATTATATTACCCACTTAATTTTCAAATGAGGTTTAGTACACGTGTTTTTTTTGTTTGCGGTGTGTAATATAATTGAAAACATATTTTTGAAAAATATGTTTAGACTTTGGAATAAAGCAGTTGTCGACCGAGTTTGTAAAATTTTTGCAGTATCAAATTTTAATCTGATGCCAACTAACTGCTACTATAGTAGTCTTGCAACACGCGACCAGAGTCCAAAAGATCCAATAAGGTGCTTGTTTTCTGTGGTAAATTTCACATGTCAATCATACTGTTTGACATAAGGTTATCACATATCATCTAATGAGTTTATATTGCATGAACTTTCGTCTCTGTTTGTTTTATTAAATTTACCCTAGGGTTATCAAATTATCATTATCGAATATATATATAATTGTTAAATTCAAATGTATACATTATCAACTGAAGAGTCACTATATATAGCTAACATTATTAACCACGATAGTTTGTTTTCTGGGCGTTTACATGTGAAAATAACTATTTTTAAAAGTAATTTTGATATTGTTACAGCGGAAGAAGCTATGGCGACGATGAAAAATAACTGGGCGCTTCCCACATTGAATGGAATTTAAAAATTGAAGATTTATAAATGAAGTTCTGTTCACATCATATAATTAGTTTTACACTGTTACTATTAATATTCGCAGGTGTGACACATTTCGTCCCAGGCAATATGTCATAACTAGTTTACGGACAGTTAGCTGATCTTAATAGCTGATTTTACACGCCCATTTCTTGTACGTTTTTCTACAATTTTCCAGGAAAGACGCATGTGTCATTCAGTTCTGTCTAGTGCATTGAACCTGCAAGGGCACATGGACTGTTTATTCCCAGGGGTACTAAATACGTTTTAGGTTGAGCTGTGAGGCCCAGAGCTATACTTCAGAAATTCAAAAAATCGTTTTGCTACTCACAGGTTGCAGGAAAAAATGGATTTCTTTCAAGTATAAAGTCACAAAATTAAATTTTTGGTTTGCTTCCATGTTATTTTTCATAATTGTGAATAACGTCCATGGTACTTTTAAAACTTTGCATTGCTTTAATATTTTTAAACTGTGGATTGCTACCGTTATATATTTGCAAAAGCAGATGTAATTTCCTTCAGCAAGGTAAAGTTTAATTCGGGGTAATTCGAGCGACTCGAAAAATTGACTGTCAACAGTAATACAAATTTGGAGACTCGTCTTGGAAATTCACTTCAGATGCCGCACTGTACTTAACGTGCTCTATAGTATCTAGCATGATAAGTCAGTCAACCGACTGTTATGAAATGTTATACGGTACTTATCCTGGGAATGCAATGCATGAAGGGGTCGACGCCCTGTTGATTCAACTACTGCTCCCGTGTACTTTACAGTGATGTACTCGCCGTTTATACGATAGCTACTTGTTGATGCCCCGGCGTATTTATATACTGCTTTTATATAATTCCAGAAAAGCAAATTAAAGCACAATACACAAAAGTACAGTAATTATGAAAATGACTAACACAATTTTATAATTAAATAGCACAACTTTTTCCCTATCGTCTTTGACAGTTTACCCGAAACAAAACTTCCCTGATTTTAATCACGTTTAGGATACTGAGGAAACTTGAACTCCCGATCCATTTAAAAGCTAGCTTGCAGTACTTTTCAAAATCTATTAAAAATATTCTTGAAGTTTGACATTTGAGAAGAGAAGTATCAAAAAACGATTTTTCTTTAATTATTTTAAATGAAAAAAATCTTGATATACTGTTTTATCGATCTATAGTACTTTGTAAGTTACAATTAAATGCATTTATGAAATTAAACTATTTTGATTTTGGTACAGATATAACGTGTCGGAAGCATTTATTATAACACTTTTCGCGGAAATAGATTTTGCGCATTGCTTTGTATTTTTCTTCTGCTTTTCTTCATTGTATAATAATGTAATCAGTATCTCCGGATATTTAAAGGAGCTACGCAACGTTTATAAAGGTAAAGTACGTCAGCACTAATCATTTCTTATTATTCTAATTAACAACATAAATGACATAATCTGCATGCTTATTATTAAATTTTGTCAAAGAACGCATTTGCAAGATCATTCAGTCTAATTTAGACCAGTTTCACATTTTGAAAATAGTCAAGGTTAACAGTTATCTCCCTCTAACCGGGAGATTTTAAGAAATGACTACAGATACACAGCCAATGCACGTAGAAGAAGTATTACAATTCTTTAAATCTTACTTTAACAGACGAAATATTTCAAACAAAACTAAGTGATGTGTGATAGAAATAATAATCTGTAACCATAAAATGTTCAGTCCGAGTTATAGTCACTATATGATGCATCGGCCAATGTGGTTTGGTTATTTGTCTTGCTCGAAATGTTCAAAATATGTTTCTCGAATGCGAGCCAAATTCCTTTCATAAGCAAGGATTTTTTTGTTTATTTTTATCGAAAGGAAATCGATGTCTAGACTTATTTACTGAACATTATGCTTCATACACAAAAAGTATTAGTAAAGGGTTTGACAAATGCGTTGTTTAAAAGTTAAAAATGAAAGCGAAAATAGTGAAATTTTTGACAAATGTCTCGTGACTCTTTTCATTCCAACTGGCACCTAGCTCGTAATACTAACCCACGTAAACACAAAAATAGTAAATATGAGACTATTTGGTGAATGTTAATGTAGATTTATGTGTATTATTAGGAAAAAAAATGACAAACAGATCCAAAAAGAGAAATTACATTCTTTCTGTTTTCGTTATACTTTGGTTTTGGAATTTGTATCCGCGCATACAGCTCACATAATGTATATTTGAAACAATGTTATATACAGTACAGTATTAAGCAAGACAAGTTGCAGCAATATGTTGTTGCCGATCGATTGTTTCTATGTGTTATGATTAAAGTAGTACGTACAATATAGGGATTCTTTGAAAAACCATGCACGCACTTGAATGTGTTTGTAAGCACGTAGGCGTTCTTTTTTCTACAAATGTGTGGAATATCATCGCTCTTATAACCCACGTTTAAGGTTATGCTTTTTTTTCCTATTAGGTAATTGAATCATTATTAACTCGCAGTATATCTGCGACTACTGCAAATTTAAATGTGTATTTTTCAAATTGATGTGTCCCATCTGCCTGACAATTTAGCTTAATATTTTGAAGAGGCTTTGTAATATAATTGCTGTAATGGGTAGCATGTTTATTGTTTTTTTTTCTTTAAATTGTTTCTTTCTTTCTTTCTTGCTTACTTTTTCATTTTTTCCTTCCATTCGTTCTTCCTTCATTTCGTTCATTCTTTCTTCCTTTCTTTCTCCCCCCCCTTCCTTCCATCCTTCCTTCCTTTCTCCCATCTTTCCTTCCTTTCTTTCTTTCAATTTTCATCAAGCTTTTCATCAGCTGTATCTCGTCAACGGTTTAAAGTAATTACATGGTACTTAAGGTGTGACATTCCTCGAGGTCGAAAGGTCAATTTTAAGGTCATTTTTTAAAACGGCTTAAACATTTTTAAATGATGATTTTGATTTATACAGAGATAACTTTAATTGGCAGCGTTTTGGCTTATTTAAATACCAATATTGCAGGTAACGCAGTCTAACTCAAAAGCTGCAAAATTGAATATAATACTACAAAATGAGCATAGAGGTAAACATCGTTAATTTTTTTCTGTTTTTAAGTGTTTGTTTGTCTCCCCATTTTATAAAGCAGATATTTATACTATTTCGATATCTTACATATATTTAGTGTTGTACGCAGGAAATGAGATCCGTGTCTTCGTAGTTTTAAATTCATTGAGAACTTTGAGCTAGAAATAATCTCCCTTTGCACATCATTTTTATACTTAAACGCATTTTTCCCTAAATTGGTACATATTTTACAAAACAAATTTTTACAAGAACGTACTTTTGTCTAATGGAACGCAATAAATATATTAATTTCCGCACATCTATCCATTATAGAATACTCAGCTGTAAACAACAGATGGTGCGGCCCGGTATTTGCCAGTCAAATTGTATATACAGTATGAAACGAAATTATTTTGCGTTTTTTGTTTCCATAATTTTTTGAGAAATCTGTATAATTCAGGTTTTAATTGTCCAAAAAACCAAATCGAAAAGGAAACAATGTGGACAGAAGACTATAAAACTTGGATGTGCAACTTTCGGTAGATAAAAAAAGGAAAATCTTGTTTTCAATATGATTCTATGACTTTATCAAAGCAAAGGTAGTTTTGTGTAATGCTGTAGGACAGTGACTTAATTCTCGCGCCAGCCACATATTAGGATCAAAATGTTTTTAATTTATTTAGTTAACCCGGCTGTATAGTGTTACAGTGTCCGTTACAACATTTTTGAAGTACGCTTTGATATATAATGGCTACTGAATGTGGTCATCAGATATTATCATCCCTATGAGAGTAATTTTTATTTAATAAAGGATCAAATGCCATTAAATAACATGCAACACCCTAGTAATAAAATTCACGGCAATTAGTTACCCGGGGGGATACTTCACAAAATTTTGGTAGGAGTGCACCTGCAAAAAACCCCGTTTTATTTAACTTTTGCTTGCTAAATAACTCATGTACTAATTGGTGTGCGTTGGTAAAATCTGTTTGCAGTGAAAAAAACACAGATCCACTTCGCTAATTTGGTAAAAAAAAACGGATCCTTTGTGCTAATTTGACAAAAAAACGGATATTCTTTGGTAAAAAACGGATCCTCGGGTCGCACATCCCTATATATAAACCGGAAGCCTGCCTACTATAATTTTGAACCCTGAATTGACCACCTGTTGCCTTACGATTCGGTTTGCGTGCAATTTTGATTATATAGAGATAGGTTGCTGTAAGAGTTATAAAAAAAATCAATTCAATAATCTGAATTGAAACTGTAACCACTAAAAAGTCGGACTTCGTCCTGTTCTTCAATTTTCCAATTGCCCCTTTTATTTATACACAATTGCGTTTACTTATTTTGTAATTTGTGGTTCAGATTTCCAGCATATGCTTTACCTGATCTTGACTGATTGAAAAGTCGTGTTCACATTCAATAAGACAAATGGGTGGGTTTTGGGCCAATTAACAAATTAAGAAAAATTAACGGTTATAAGGAGAGCGGCCTTAATACTGGATGGATAGTTGTATATGTTATGCACATTATCGCTAAGGTATCAAAAACATTTGAAATTGCTTGAACTATTAACGAGTATGACGTACTTAATTTTTTTAGAAAGACCACAACTTATTGAAATTAATCACAATCCAGAACTACACACTTAAGACGTTGCTTGTATACAATGCAAAACAATCTAATTTCATAAAAATGCATGTAAAAAAAATAACAGAGTTATCAAACACGCGGCTAAATGGGGATCCTGTGGAAGCTATTCGAGTACAGTGCATTTTAGTAATCTTTAAATTCGTAAATCCTTTGCTCGAGCAAGTATGTGTGAGCATAATAGATGTCAAAAATGTTTATCACCCAATTACGACGATTGCTGTGGAAGCAAAACCATGCAACATAATATTGTGACAATCATTGCAAAAATATAAGTATATTCTTTAGGCTGTAAAATTTTCTTCCCCGAAAACTGAAACTCTGAACCTTTCTCTATTGGGCCACGCCTTTTTACTATTGTGTCTAGATATCTAAATTGTGCATGTAATGTTTATTAATCATGCAATTCGATATCAATTGAGGTTGCGCACGGCAGTGGTTTTGAGCCTCTTGGCAATTGCGCACGAAACTTTAAAGAGTAAGTGGCGTTTTAAATTCTATGTGTAGCTCTCGCCTTTTGAAAAATGTTTCTCAAACTAATCTGTAGAAATAATACACCTGTTAACAGTATCAATACATTGCAATATACATGATTATGCATTCCAGCACGAACACGAACACTCAACTCTTTTTAAAACCTTTTACCACCACACATGTACTGTACCTGCATATGCTTGTATAGAAAAAGTGAATGAGACCATAGGCACGATAGTCCCTAGGAAGATGTGAATCTAAAGAACATCGGAAATTACTTGGCGAATGTGAATGAGCACACCGTAATATAGGCATCTACAAATGCATTAACAAATTTCCTGTTTTAACAAAAAAAAATTGGAAGCAATTTTGTTTTGCAATTTCGCTTTCGTCGGGGCTTTCGTTTCTTCATCCGCACAAGTGTTGACTATTAATAACTAAATCAAAGAAAAATTGTTCAAAGAAGCAACATAGACAAGCAAAAATCACTTGAAATGTCAGAAAATTGTCTGATTGATACATCCGAATTTACACTGCACGTACTACCGGTGCGGGTGAGTGCCATCGATGTATAATAGAAAGCTGGCCGTTTGATAATAGCAACAATTGTCGATCGTGGTTGTGCTGGTCAACCGATCAAAAGAGCACTGTTGCAACCTTGTTGCAACCTTTGTGACAAATTTTAATTTCGCGAAGTACTTTTGTAGTGAAATAAAATTTAATTAATCTTTATAACTTAAACGCTAATTGGAAAAAGTGCGTGCAGCTATGTCGCTGCGCTAAATGGAAAATTGTTGCTTATACTGTATGTATGCAGTAATTAACATAATGGATTAGAAAAACATAGGATGCCAGATGCCGAAACCCCTCTAATTATTTTATACTATAATTTTTCGTTTGCACTTATTTCAGCAATTAAAACGGAACAAAGTTAAACAAATATTTTACTGATGTATAATTAGAAAATGCTTTCTTTTTTTACAAATTACTAAAAAGATAAATGCAAATACACGCATAATTCCGTTTTGAATTTTTTTCGTATCTAAATATTCTTTTTCTTTCTTTGAGATTTAGTTAAAGGAAGAGTTGTTTTATAAGTTTTGCAAAGATATGCTTACCTATTCCAAGGGGAAAATCTTAAACACATTTCGAAACCATATTTTACTGGTAGCACAGCTTAATTCGTACTGAGAAATGAGAAAACGCCCCGGAAAACGCCATAAGAGCTGTACAAGGGC
This sequence comes from Phoronis ovalis, assembly GCA_028565635.1. Classification (NCBI taxonomy): domain Eukaryota; kingdom Metazoa; phylum Phoronida; family Phoronidae; genus Phoronis; species Phoronis ovalis. The sequence continues at coordinate 9,180 of JAOXYB010074055.1, forward strand.
ATAGTTCTGTGGCCCTCTTAATTTTCCGTAACATAATCTTATTTGAAAAACAACTGTTAGCGATGCTGTCTCTAAGGACTTGATTGTGAATTTTCTCAGGAAGCATACCGTCAGTCGTGCGCTTATTGTTTAAGTATGACATTATAGAAGTTTCTCAAGTTTATATCATTATTTTATCGTATTGTATGCGTTTCCTGTTATGACTGTTTTATTTTAAAATCGCAATGTCAAATGAAGAATACATAGCCTTATCAGAAGTACATACAATAGGAAAAAATTAAGGTCTTTGTATCAAATTTTTTTTTTATCTCAATTTTCTTTGTCCAATCAAAACGTTTTATGTGGTTCCAATGATTGCAGAACTCATTATCTGTCACACAGTCAGCAAATTTTAAAATTACTTATAAAGGAGAGTCTTTCTCTGCACCCCGCCCATATTTACTAACATATGTTCACCTTTGATTTCATGTATGAAGATCGAAATTAATACATGCATTTATTTCCCCGGATTTTTTTCAGATCTATTGTCAGGTTTTACTCTGCACGAGCGTATGCATTATCACACTTCTTTAGTTTTTGCAGCCCCACCTGCATGTAACAGGGAAGTTTAGTCAAGGACGTAGCTGAAAAAATGTTTCAATAATGTTTTTGTCTGGAATTCTCTGTTGGGGGTATTACGTATATTGCGGTGTTTGCGTGTGACAAGAGATAAAAGGTTTTTAAAGGGGGTCACAGATGGTCCTAGATCTAGTCAGGAAAATGTTTGTCGCAGCCTAGCTTAAAAAATATTAGTAACTTTTAATAGGTTTTTTGACAAACATCTTATATACACTCTTACTACTACTATGGTTATCATCACGTGCAGCCGACGATGAGGGGGTGTTTGGCTGACACTACTGGTTAAATGACACTAGTGCTCAAGGTTAATGGTCTTTTCATGCAATATTTTACATTTTTTAAATGTCAGCTAGCTGTTATAGTTGATAGATGTTTCAGTCATTATTAATATCATTGTTACATGTGTGGGTGGATTCCATAGTTATGCATGACATTGTCTCATTAACCATAACATAAATTTTCGTGCATTTTATGATTTGCTCCCACTCGGTGCAACAAGGGCCTATTCAGGAAACAATGCTTGAAATACAAGCTACTGTGCCCCGGATAACCAGAAACTATGCTGATAATCGGCAGAAACTAACAAGACAGACAGAATTATATCACCTCGATCGTGCTCATTAAAAATTATTCATGCATCGTAGAACTTTCTCCAGCTAAAAACTAACCTCAAGCTACAGTAGGAACGTTTAATCTCCCAAGATAATTAAAATGGGACTGGCATTCCATGCGTAATCGCGGTCCCAGAACGGCAGAAGTACATCATCGGGGGATTCAATGCATTTAGCCAAAACATTTGTGAAAATTATATCTACTTAAAACTCGAACAGTGTCTAAGTGATATTCCTCACAAAATCACAGGAAGATAAGACGAGTTGCTCATACTCTTCTATGAAGACCAGGTTTGTGTAGCACAAAGTATGACGTAGATTCTTGTGCAAACACTTTTTGCAGATGCTGATTGTAGGCAACCTGGCGGAAATTTCAGAAATCAACAGTCGGAGGAAGTCCAATGTTGCCGGTACAGAATGGATAACAGATATATTGCTAAACTTAAATATTGTTCAATGGTGCTACATGTGCGCACTGTTTGACATAACACAATGTTTCCATCCCTTGTCATTTCGTATTAGTATATATATGTGGCTGCATAATTTACCGAAGGCAGTGTAAATTTCGGGACCCACTTTTAAAGGTATATCACTCGGGATAATCACTCCACTGATGAGACAACGGTTTACAACACTGTCAACATTACATAATCCATTTAGTTGGGGTGGTTTGCTTCGTCCAGTAAAGTGGTGAATAAATTCCACTCTACCGAAATTGGAGCTGCCCTTGCCTGCACTCATAGTTGCTGATTACATCTATTTGCGCCATCTGATGGGATTCGAATAAACGAGAAAGTCAATTAGTGATGATTGGTATTGAGATGGTACATGCAGTACAATAAATACACATTTACATAAAAATAGATTCTAACAAGTATTGAAATTTCACATATAAGACAGAAATGTGACATTTTAAAAACTTAAAAGATGTGAATATAAATAATAATGAACTGATAGTCTTTATCACGAAAATAATTATAACTAAATCATATAATAATGTCATCATTCTTTGGCAACTAATACATTCACAATATTTTTCTATTGTGAAAATAAGATCTCTAATTTTAATTATAATAAAACAATGGTAACCTTGGAATTCTAGTGACCAAGTACAACATGGATTATAGCAGGCTTATTGCCACTTCCGGATGTTACAGGAAAAAATAAATGTTACTGTATGATCAAATTTTATCAAAATATTCTCTTCACAAACAATGAAATGTAACATTCAGAATTGTAGCACCTCTATCAATTTTTAAAAAAAGTTACCCAAAAGAAATTTCAATTTATTTTGCTGATTAAGCTTTTAAAATATTGTCATTTTCTCACAGCTTCAATAGTCAGACTAATAGAAACCGTATTTTTCTTTCTTATGACTGTCGGTGCATTTTACAGATGACTTATCATCACACAGAGTTGTTAGTTACAGTTTGCATTGATGTAATTTTAATGCCATTGCTCATCGGTTTTGGCCAAAAGTGACAATGAGAAATACACAAAATTTAAACCCATCTATATAGCTGCTGAAAAGATGTTAGTAAACAGCCTGTTTGCTATCAAATTACTTGGTAAAACCTGATACTTAATTGTGTTCAGGTGGGGAGAGGGAAGGTCAAGGGCATATTTTTTTTATCACACCAATGGTCACCAATCTGGAAGGAAAAGCTGTCAATGATTTTTATGACCTAAACAATTATGAAAAGTTAGACACACACACCAACTTACAAGCGTTAATTCTATCCTGCGAGATAACGTGTTAAGTTAGTTACATATCAACTCTCATTCATAACAATTTTACTTATTTTGTGTTTCTGGAAAAACATGACTTGGGAAGCACAAAAAGTGGTCAACGGGCATCAAGATTATTGATATCAATGCACGCTGCAAGTGAAATGACAGTGTTCAGGACATTTTTATAAACATATTAATTCTGTACCAGAAAGTGAAGGAAGGCAATATTGTTTTTAATGAAGAGTTTCTGGTATTCAGGCGGGTGTAGTGTTAAATTTAGTCATTCCTGGTAATACACATAATCCATTTTTTATAAACATAATACTTTTGTATTAGAAAGTAAAGGTGCGAAATATTTCTTTTAAATAAAGAGTTTCTGGTATTTAGGTGGGTGCAATGTTAAATTTAGTCATTCCTGGTAATCCACATTTATTTAATCCAATTTGAAACCATTTCCAGTATCATTCGTCTTGTTAGATCGAGCTTTCAAAACTTTAAGACATCCTCTAAAAATTTTTCTAAACCAATATAAATTAATTGTATCTAATCCTATACTTGATATGTATAGGACATATGCAATTTTTCCTAGCTGCATATATCCCTCAGTCCCATAGATGGAGTATATCTGATAATAATACCATGGTATAGTGACGATTCGGACAGAAAAAAACATTATGGTAAACAACAGTCCATTTAACATATAAATGTTTGAGGTCTTGCTACCCCCTGCTGCTTCCAAGAAAAATCTGCAAAATATAAAAACATAAGGAGAAAAACAACATACAAGTAAATAACTGAAACATTATCAGTCAAATTACTAATTATAAAATATTGTAATCATTTTGTTTCCTGTTTTTATTTTCATTTACTTCCTTGCAAATATGCCAATTTGGTAATTGTTTTTTCCAAAGATCTATACATTCACATAATAACATTTAATTTATTTTCATGTTAGGTTTACTATAAACATCCCCCTTTTACAGGAACCTAAATCCAAAGTTCTCTACATTGACATAAAAGTATTTAAGTTATTTTCAAAGTTAGATTTGACTATAAACATCCTCCTTTTACAGGAATCTATTTAATTATGTAAAGATACATACTTCATATTCACAAATGGTGTCGATATTTCTGCTAACAACCTTGCATTAGCAAACCATCCACAACAACGGTAAGACTGCAAACAGCAAAATACATTATTAAATATGTTAACTCAGTACTTTTCAGTATGTATTAATTCTACCAAAAAATAATGTAAAATGTTGATTTTTGACCGCAGGGGTGTTATAGTACAACTCAAACAATTCTTCCTAAGCCATCTATAATTTGGGAAACAAAAATGAACTTTTATCAGAACTAAGAGTAAGTGATTTTTTGAAGAGCATTTTGAATGCACTGAATGCTAGACTAGCCAATTTTCTCTTAGCACACCCTGGTGGACAAGACTGGAAACTCTAAGTAAAGATGATAACAAACACAAAATGTGAACTCTTAATGCAGTGGAATAAAATCTGTTTCTTGAGACAGCTGAATTTTACATTTACATTTATTTTATTTCAATTTGTTTACAGAATAAATCTATTCAATGCAATTTTATAATCACACAAATTTTATTGCATTAGATGAGCTACAATGAAAAAATGTCTCATATATTTAAAATCTTTGACTTGTCTGTCAGTATTTTTCTCATCAATTCTTCATTAATAATGGAACAAATAATATTTGAATAAAAATAGCCACTACTCACCACTACAAACATATAGCCCAATATAGAGGCACAGTGATGGAGTACAAAAAATGTGCGACCTGGTACATAATCTCTATTAAAATGTACGATAATTAAATCTGAAACAAAACAACACTTATTTCCTTGTAAAACATCATTATTTATATACAAACTTAGAATAGTTTTAGAATACAGCATTTATTTAATATAGAAAAACTTTATGCAATAGACTGATTTAGTGCCACTTTGATTACGCATGCAGCAATTGGTATTCAATGTTAAACAAATGTTCGAAAAAAACTTTAAACTTGCCGAGTGTCAAAACAAAATGGTTAGATTCATCCTAAATTTAGACAAATTTGATGATGTTGGTCTTGAATAACTTGAAAGGGTAGGATGCGTAGATATTCACCACAAAAGTACCTTGTAAAAAGGATAGTATGGGTAATAACATATTACCTATACATATTTAGGACTTGCATGTGACAAAGTCAAAGGCCCTTGGTTATAAGTAAAAACATTTGTTGAGAAACATTTAAAATAAGCTGATAATATATCATTGGTCAATTTTACTTCTTAGCAAGTCAGATAATTTAATAGCCATACCTGCCAACATGTATCCTGAAACTATGGCACAGTTCAAGAAAATGAGTGGTGAATTGGACCTGCATATAAAAACACAACATATGACATAAACATTTCCTTATTGATTGTATGATGAAGTCAGGACCATTGAAAAAAACTGTATTTAAATTCCTTGACAGGATATACTGATGTGTTCAATCAGTCTTGATCAGTACATTGAAAATCTGTCACTTTGTTATAGATCTACCCTGAAAGCTTGTAGAAAAATTCTCTTATATGGCCCAAATTATAAAATAAATGAATAAACACTTTTGAAACATAATTTGAAAACTGTTACTATAATAAAGACTTTTTAACATTTTCTAAAAGCTTAGTAAATAAGGAAACAAGGGTAAGGAATATCACCTGGCTAAATTCTGAAAAGCTTAATAACATATTAAGTTAATTTTCTTCTTTATTCAAATATTGGAATGAATTAAAGCTTTCTTTACCATAATAAGTCCTTATTGCTGTCTTCGTCAAACATAACTACATATACACTACTGGAGCTGACAATAAGAGCATGTATGAGTGAAACACATCTGAAAGAAAATCAACACAAGTTTTCTTTATTTCTATTACTTAAGTTATATTAAAGTGCATTCTAAAACCTCATGTCTATATGACTGTCATACATTTTCATCTACAATAATAAAAACGACAGATGATAGACATTTTAAATAATGAATGAATAATTACATCCTTCTTTGTCTTTTTACATGGTCAAAAAATAACATGTCTATACTTAGTTTTTAGTTTAGTAAAAAAGTTAACACAAAACATTGTAACAGCAGACATTGTGACTAATTTACCCAAAATTTCATTTTCTGAACACTGTCATAGAAAGTGGAAGTCAGAACTCACTGATTGCACCAATATTTCTTTTCCCCTGGTTGTTCTATTGTGCAGTATTTCTTTACAAAAAACATTGAGACTTCTGGTGCTACAGCATAAACAAAGAGGAAGAACATAATACTTAGTGGTATCACAGGGTAGTATGTGAAGTCAATTTCATTCCAAATCCTCCAAAGCATTGTGCTGGATGTTGCAAGCAATTAACCTACAAAAACAAAAAATAATAAATTTCAGTATGGTCAGATACAAAGAAATTGTTTCATTATTTAGTGAATGATGAATCAAGCAAGTATGTATAGAAGTATCAGAGTCTATCAGAACTATAAATGTAGGCCTAGTAATGATAGAGAAAAAAGGGGGAAAAGTATTACACAATAACCAGAGAAAAAAAAATAGGCTGAGCTAATTCAAACAATAGTCTTTATGAATACTTTTGGATACTTAATACTGAGAACCATAAATCTGAAAAGTTGCAGTGAATTCTAGCTCGATCACTATGAAATGCGCATCATTGTATTGCAACACAACACATTCATACTACAGTTTCCTTAATATTCTTTAACGCTTTGAGTTAAATATCATATAATTGTCTGAAATATGAGTCAAGGATATATTAATAGCCCTGTTATTTCTTATGATTCGCCTTAACCAGGGACTTGATCAATAACTTTTTCATTTTCATGACTAGCTATAACACCTGCTACTGAATACATGCAACTTAGTTTGTAACAAACTATAAGAAATGTAAAAGAAGTTTAAAGATTGTTAATAGTCTCAAGTGTCACACAAAAAAAGACTGTGTGACATATAGGTAGCGCATAAAAAAAAAAGGTTCCTTGAATGTTTACTAGATGAAATCAATACCAATTAAATTAAGTTACAGGAAATGATCAAAAGAAAATTTATTTGTTGATTATGAAAATATGGAAGCATACATTTATCTCAGATGCCAGTAATATCCGCATTAATTATCACACTCCCATGAATCAATTTTAATTATTAATTTGTTTGCCAAGATAACTTGAAAAGGGATTCATTAATCGTTTGTCAACATTCCAACTAGTCCCGATAGACAACTTCTGACTGGTGAGGCTTGTCGAACGTCACAAGTCCTTGTATAGTAAATCACAGTGAAAGTGACCAACCGTCCAAAAAGTGTATATATAATCCTTATCATGGTATGAGTTAAAATATTAGAAAAAAATACTAACAGCATATTTCTTCCACTATTTCGTCTTGCACCATGACTTCATGGTAGTGTTTGTACATTTTTTGCATACATGCCAGTGCATAAATCTCAAATGGTGATTGCCAAGTGTCTAAGTTGAAGTTCGATAGGCACACAGTATCGCAATTGTATCAGGAGTATATAATTTTATTATATTTTAACTCATATGGTAAAGAGTACGTACTTTTTGGACAGTTAGTCACTTTCACTGTGATTTGCTATACAAGGATTCGTGACGTTCGACAAGTTTCACCCGCCAGATGTTGTCCTTGAAGCATAGCGCGTACTCACAAAATCGGACAACAATCACAAAATTTAGCAGACGACATAAAATATGAACGTCAAATAGTCGGTAAAAAGTAAGTATTTCGGGGGATTGGAATCTTGGTGGAGTTTTCAATAATTTTGACAATTAACGGCCAGACAACTTTCTTGGAACATGAATAATTCGAATTTCGCAGCGTATAGCTAACACAGACCCCAGTACGTAGTCGTACTGAGACGACAAACAACAAACCTGAAGAGCTGACACGTCGAGATACTACTTACTAGACAAAGCTAATAGGGCAATTCTTGAAGCAGACGATCACAGATTGACCATATAGAACCAGGACTAGCGATCCGAAAGTCTGTTACATCACTGGCAATAATATACTTACTTTATATCACAACTACGTACGAATTTCTTTGAGATTTTCATTAAATGATCCATGAACTTTGGACGTTAACTATTAGAATTTAATACTGCCAACAACATGGGGTCAAAGTTCAACGACAATTTTTTTTACAGCGCTTTTCTATTATTAAGATAACAGCGGTTTGCAAATAATTTGACTGTGGGTTTTAAGAACATTAAAATTCGCGGTTTACTACCTAATATATTACCTATACTAAAATAATGTAACAAATCGAATGCAACGACCGGATAACGACAATCACAAAACGAGTAGGTGAAGGTCAAGTATGGCAGACGAGCCGACTGGAAAGTTTCAAGTTTGGAAGAATCAATTTGCAGATTACTTACAATGGTTATTGAACAGATTATTCCAAATTGTTGCATCGGATCACGTTAACAAGATAAACGAACCAGTGAGTCAACACAATACAACTGAAATATGGAGTATGACTACCATTTTTACTGGCATAATTGTGTGTAGCATATTATTAAGTTTGGTTGGTGCATTAAGATGTACTTATGTGGTGTATACCACGCTCAAGCATCGGAACGTACCGTCAAACAACGTGCTCGTAACAAAAAAGAGAGGAAAATTGAAAACAATGATTATCATGGGATCAGGTAAAAAGATACAGTCAGAGTCTTATACGTTATATACCCCCGTGGATATGACTTCCATACCATGATTTAGACGATACCAAAACCAAAAATGATAGCAGTAAAGATGTTCTTCAAGAACTAAACACGGACGAAATGGCCAAGTCCCGGGGACATAACTTCCATCCAAAGTGATAGCTGGAAAGAATCGTTTTTTTGAGGTCGTAGGTATCTATACTGCCGCGATTTTCGAATCTCAACTGTAACTTGTAAGTGAATTTGCCCAGTTTGGTATCTCCACTGCTGATTACTTTACCTTTGTTTTGGTATCTCTACTGTCAACTTTTTTGCTAAACCGTAAAACTTTCGTTTTGCCTCATGTACTCACCCATTTTGTCTGTGTTTAATTCTTGAAAAACTGACACATACGCTGAAAAAGAAAAAAATTTGGTATTTTTACGGCTGAATTTTTGCAACACGACGCTGGCTTTACCGGAAATCAAACAGAAGGTAAAACAATACACACGAGTGAAACAAGCTTCTGACGGCCTGTAATACGTGTATATTACTAAGTAAGGTAACATATTAATTATAAAGCCATTTAACCACAAGTGTCCAAAGTTACGTCCATGCACATCTATATTATAATGTGAACTACAAAATGTTGCTCCGGCCTTGTACATACTAACGTACCTGATTAATTTGGTCTGTCTTGTCTTTCTTGGTATTGATTTTAGCTGATCTATGATATTAATTCTATCTATGCTTAACAGGAGGACATACAGCTGAAATGTTACAACTTCTTAGCGGAATGAGATCTGACATTTATTCACCAAGAGAGTATGTGATAGCTACAACAGACATAATGAGTCATTCCAAAGTCAAAACATTTGAACTCATGACTGTTAGTGAATTGTCAGTACAATCACAGGTATTCTTTTTCTGTAAAGACAATTTTTTTTAAACATTAATATTATTGGTAATGATGTTGAAACTATGCTGCAGTTTGGAAGTTACATGCTGATAAAGTGATACTTGTAATTTTTGAATTTCAAAAAATTCATCTAATCCTTCAACAATTTTTTTTTGATAAAACTTTTTAGAATAATGTTTCCATTGCTTTTTTTGATATTTAAGATGATTTAATGAATTCTTATCTCTTCTATATTCCAGTTCACAATCCATACCATTCCAAGAAGCCGTGAAGTTAAACAGTCTTGGCTATCAACAATGGTATCAACACTTTGTGCTTGTCTTTATGCAATACCTCTGGTCTTCAAAATAAAGCCACAACTGGTAAGCGTGCGTAGTAAAACAGTACTTTACTTTAATTGCAACCTGTTACTCCACTGTTACTAGCAGTTTTTCTTTTTAACATTATAGTACATTGATGTTTGGTTGACTAAAAAAGCTATGCTTTATTATAATGCACAAGTTGTAGACCCTTTTAGTCACGGCTTGTACACTTCATGTCACTTTTAAGTTACCTAATGCATGTTTAGGGATTTACAAAATGACTTTAATAAGAATTTGTTAACATGACAGATATCTGTTTTTTTTTTGTTTCACAGTCACAAAATTGATTTCATTATTGATACTGATTGCTTAATTTTTTTACTTTAAAAGCGTCGTTTGTGTTTGTTTATAAAATACATGAGATTACTTCTTTTTACAGGTGCTATGTAATGGGCCAGGAACATGCATTCCATTATGTGGAGCTGCATTTTTATTAAAACTGTTAATGATAAAAGACACAAAGATAGTTTACGTTGAAAGTATTTGTCGAGTTAAGACATTATCTCTCTCTGGAAAAATATTATATTGGTTTGCCGATCATATACTTGTTCAGTGGCCGAACTTAGTTGAATCTTATCCTTTGACGAAGTATATTGGACGGCTGTCATAGCCAAACATTACAATAACATAAATCCAAACATGTCTTCTAGTCTTCAACACAACATTCAACTTTTCTTTTCTAATCACCAACTGTTCTTTAATGTTGTAGAAAATAACCTGACAAAAAATTCCAATTATGGTATCTGATTAGCGTCCCCCTTGGGCATTTGCACAGGATGTTAGCTTCATCTCACTACATACTAAAAACTATAGGGTCTGATCATACTCCTGATATTTGCTCATTACAGATCTATATGTGACATGTATCGCTTTTTCATGTGAGACTAAAGGTATACTATTGAATGAATTCTCCTGTTTGCTTGCCAGTTGTACAGCACTGTTATGAGAAATTGTGAATTTGATATATTTATACAGTTTGGCTGTTGTTTCACTGTTTACTGTTTGTAATCAGATGTCAAATAAGTTTCAAAACTTTAATACATTCAATTTGTAAACTAATAGATGTTAATTATCTCCAGTATAGTATACCAAGCATTTTCAGTTATAGCTCTGAAATTGGGAGCCCAAACCGATATGCCATTTTTGTCATCGTAAGTGTTTTAAAAGTTCCATGGAACAAACTTGAAGGGGCACTTGAAGTGATGTGAAGAAAAAATGTGACGGTCATTAGGTAACCGTTTGATAAATGCATGCTATATAACATCTCCTGACAGATGTTTTGACAAATGGTTACAAATTGGCACCTTTTTATAAAAATTAATTAAAATATTTTGTACAGAATGATTATAATAATTACACCACTTCTGTTGTTTCTCTATTTGATTGACCTTTCAATAGTTTAATACATCCTTCTATGATTTTTCTAAACCAATAAATGTTGATTATATCCAATGCTATACTTAGTATATAAAGAAGATAAGAAATGTTTCCAAGCTTCATATATCCATCAGTGCCATATATGCAATAGATGTTGTAATAATACCATGGCATGATGGCTATTCGAAAGACGAAAAACATTATGGTAAATAAGAGTCCATTTAATACAAATGTTGATGATGTCTTTTTAAATCCAACTGTTTCTAAAAAGAACCTAAAAAAATATTCAGTAAAATTAATTAAAATGCTTATAATTAATATCAGTAAGTTATATAACTTTGAAAAATGGGGACTTCCAACTTGATTATTGAAATGTTGCCCTTCACCTAGTTTTGCTGTGTATTTCAGAAATTCAATTTGACTGAAATCAGAAATATGTTACTCAAGTGAAACTATGCCTGACACTTACTTCATGCATAAGAATGGTGTTGAAAATTCAGCCAGCAATCTAGTGTTGGCAAACCATCCTAAACTATGGTATGACTGAAAAACAAATGGTATTCCTATTATAACATTCTTGATACCAATTTTACAATGATTATAAACTGGAAATTAAACTAAGAATTTTCTTGTACAGCCCAGCTATATGTAATTGATTGGAAAATGTGATAATCATTGTGGTAGTTTTTGTTTTTAAAGTTGTAAATTTAATCAATTAGATTAACAGAAAGAATGTTTCAAGCTTATGAACAAAGTTTCAAACAATAGTTGATTAAATCATATTACGTTTGATCCTATTCCAGGAATGAAGGAAACAAAAACTATATCAGTCTATAGGTTTTTAATTTTGTATCACATTGATGCTTACATTTCATACTATCCCAAATCCTTGGGAAGCATGCAGACATATGTAGCATAAGGATACAACTGATTTTTCAATCCCCCTTTGATAGTAACATATTGTCTTCTAACAAAGAGACTAAGTCTTCGCAGAAAATAAAAATAATCACGTCTCATGCCTACTCCCGATGTTTCATGCAGTCTTAACCATATAACTTTGTATGACCTCTAACAACAGACATGCTAGATGGATTTAGTGAGAAATACACAGAAAAATGGGTGATCATGAGTTGTTGGGCTTGGATAATACCCTCAATTTTTGAGAAATAATTACATTTTCAAATTGTGATTTCTCGCACTTTATTGCAAAATTATATCCACTTTCAAATAGAAATGTCCCTATGGTTGCCCAGGGGCCAAAAGAAAAGGAAGAGAAAAAAATGCTAATTGATATGCTTGCAGGATCTATATTCCACCTATACAGTACTATATAACCATGGTTGCAATTGGCTCCTAATGCCAACATAGCTGCCTAAATAAAGGCACATACAAGCTGAAAAAATGACTCTGCTAGTCACACTCTAACAGGCATTCATTTCATAGATGAATAAACAAAGGCGGTACCCACTTAAGACTTGCTGCCAAGAAAGCCACCATAGATAGAATGTTTGGTGTAGCAGTGAGATTGAAACCTAGGAAACCTTTGAAAAATTAAGCTACCCAGATTCAAAATCATGGGAAAAAATAGGTTAACTTTACACTAATTACATGCACCAAAATGTACATTAAAATGAACCATATTGCTTCAATAATTTTCCAAGTTAATTAATAATCATAAGAACGTGAAAATAATCATAAGAACATGAAAAACTGAAATGTTAATCAGTTTTCAGAAAATGCTATGAGTTGTGGTATCAATCGGGTTAGCGATGCTATATGCCACCTGTTGCATGTTAATAGCTAAGTTATTATTTATTATAAGAAGTTCAAAAAGATGCAAATGCTAATTACCATAACAACGACATAGCCCCATATACAAGCAAGATGGTGGAGTACAAAAGGAACAAATCCTGGGATGATAGCTCTGTTAAGAGTGTTAATGATCAAATCTGAAAAATAAGACATTACGTCAATATGTCTTACAGTAAAGGTTAGTGTGAGCTGTCAAAGCACAATCTTATAATTTTATATATTATATGTTTATTGTGATGCAAGGAATGCTGTACTCGTAGGTCCGACTAAAATATATTACTGGTATCTATGTGCATGAATGAGTTTTTGAAAAAGCCCCTAAATGCATTTTCCCATTTTTAAATATATATTGGCTGACTGAACCCTAAATGTGTTAAGAATTTTTTTTAGAAAATGCCCGGGAAAGAAATTATGGAAAATTAACTCGATCTTGATCACAAATTAATTTTTGAGACGAAGTTTGGTCAAGTGGTTGGCAGTTTTGATCCAGGTTTTAGTGATCGTTTTCAATACCTCAAATGCTTACAGTCAATCAAATAAGTACTACCATTTTGTATATTTTATCAAAAACTGTAACTCCAAATGCATAATTCATAATACGTGTTAACATGCTTAGTTCTTAAAAATCACCCTTTTTATGGATTTTTGTTCATGCACATGCATACCAACCACTGATTTGAGTTGGACCCCCGGTATGTTGTATCCCCAGTGCTGTAACATTTATAATCTGCTGACAACTTGCGGCAGACAAAGGTGCTTGGTATCTGTTAGAGAGAACTATATTTTAAATTTCAGTTATACTCTAAAAAAACCTTTTTAATTTTATTGACAATTAACTATTTGTCTTTTAGAACAGGTGTTAAATGTCGTGTGTATCAATTTTTTACAGCAGTTATAATTCTATCAGTTAAATAGATACTAGTAAAAAAAAGGCTGAGGAAATGTTTAAATGTACCTGCTATCATGTACCCAGTAACAAATGCACCGTTTGTGAAGATTAATGGTGAATTGGCCCTAAAAAAACAAGAAGGAATATATAATAACAGTTTAAGACTTAATTTATATACATGAAAGTTTATTTATAAAACTGATTTATAAGCAAAGACAACTAGAACTAGATAGCCTTTTAGCAAAGGCAGGGTTGCTCATATTGGCTTTTGTGAATGTTAAATGACCTTCAACTTACCTTTCAACATCATTTTTAGAATTTTGACCTTTGACCCCTAAATGACTTTTTGACCCCAAGGTCAGCAATGGCCTACCCTGGGGATGTCAAACCTCAAATATCATGTCCTTAACTACAACAGACT